>WNWK01013442.1:0-55349 GCA_009830355.1 Cherax destructor
GGGAGGGGCCATCCACTTGATCAGTAACTCATTAATGCGTCGATTTGAATGCATTCGACTTGTACAGTTAACAGGAACTTACCGTCTTGATGTGTGGAGTGTAGTAGGTCAAGAAGTGTTTTGCGAATCCCGCGAAATACCGTGTGAGAGTCACAATGTAACACTCGGAACAGTTTGAGCGATGGAACGTGAGCCTCGACTCTGTGTGATAGTATCGTGACTGGTCTAAGGAAGTCCTTCCCTGCCCATGCTATGTAATGGAACTGAGGAAGCTGTGAGCGGGTATCCATGCCCACCCACGGCTACCTACCTGGAGTCTACCTGGAGGGTATTCCGGGGTCGACGTCCCCGCTGCCCGGTCTATGACCAGGCCTCCCGGTGAATCAGGGCCTGATCAATGAGGCTGTTACTGCTGGCTGCACGTAGTCCAACGTACGAACCACAGCCCGGCTGATCCAGCACTGACTTTAGGTATCTGTTCAGCTCCTCTTGAAGACAACCAGGGTCTACTGGTAATCCCCCGTATGGTTAGTGGGAGACTGTTGAACAGTCTTGGGCCCCGGACACTTATTGTGTTTTCTCTAAGTGTACCAGTGGCGCCCCTACTTTTCACTGGGGGTATGTTGCACCGTCTGCCAAGTCTTTTGCTTTCGTATGTAGTGATTTCTGTGTGCATATTAGGAACCAGTCCCTCCAGAATCTTCCAGGTGTAGATTATGATATATCTCTCTCGCCTGCGCTCCAGTGAATATAAGTTTAGTGCTTCCAGGCGTTCCCAGTAGTTAAGGTGTTTGAGGGAACTTATACGTGCAGTAAAGATTCTCTGTACATTCTCTAGATCTGCAATTTCACCTGCCTTGAATGGGGATGTTAATGTACAGCAGTATTCTAGCCTAGAGAGAACAAGTGATTTAAAAAGGATCATCATTGGCTTAGCATCTCTTGTCTTGAATGTTCTCATTATCCATCCTATCAGTTTCCTCGCAGATGTGATATTGGCATTGTTGTGGTCCTTGAAGGTGAGGTCTTCGGACATTACCATACCCAGGTCCTTCACATTACTTTTCCGCTCTATTGTGTGATTAGAGTTTGTAATATACTCAGTCCTAGCTATTATTTCCTCCAGTTTTCCATAACGGAGTAGTTGGAATTTGTCTTCCTTGAACATCATATTGTTCTCTGTTGCTCATTGGAAAACTTGGTTTATATCTTCTTGGAGATTTGCTGTGTCCTCAATGGATGACACTCTCATGCAGATCCTAGTATCATCTGCAAAGGATGATACAGTGCTATGGTTTACATCTATGTCTATGTCTGATATGAGAATGAGGAACAGGATAGGTGCGAGTACTGTGCCTTGTTTGACAGAGCTCTTCACTATGGCAGCATCCGATTTAACTATGTTTACCACTACTCTTTGTGTTCGATTGGTTAGGAAGTTGAAGATCCGTCTGCCCACTTTGCCAGTTATCCCTTTAGCACGCATTTTGTGTGCTATTACACCATGATCACACTTGTCAAAGGCTTTTGCAAAATCTGTGTATACTACATCTGCATTCTGTTTGTTTTCCAGAGCATCTAAGACCATATCATAGTGGTCTAACAGTTGCGAGAGGCAGGAGCGACCTGCTCTGAAACCATGTTGCTCTGGGTTGTGCAATTTTTGGGAGTCCAGGTGGTTTGCTATCTTGCTTCTTAGAACTCTTTCAAAGATTTTTATGATATGAGACGTTAAAGCTATTGGTCTATAGTTCTTAGCTACTGCTTTGCTGCCACCTTTATGGGGTGGGGCTATATCCGTTGTTTTTAGTGACTGTGGAATCTCGCCTGTGTCTAAGCTCCTTCTGCATAGTATACTTAGGCCCAGGGAGAGTGGTTTCTTGCAGTTCTTAATGAACACAGTTCTACGAGTCTGGGCCTGGGGCTGAGTGCATGGGCATGTCGTCGATGGCTTTCTCAAAGTCTAGAGGAGTTAGGGTATGTCTGAAATTTGGCATACATTGGCAGGGATTTGAGGCTCATTCATGAAAAAATTGTTTGGATTTTCTATATTTAGACGGATTAGTGGCTCGCTAAACACAGAGTCATATTGAGATTTCAGTATCTCACTCATTTCTTTGTCATCTGTGTAAGATCCGTCTTGTCTGAGCAGGAGCCCTATACTAGAAGTGGGTTTTGCCTTGTTTTTGGCATATGAGAAGAAATATTTCGAATTTCTTTCAATTTCACTAATCACTTTTAGCTCCTCTTGACTCTCCTGGATCTTGTATGAGTCCTTTAACTTAAGCTCAATATTTTCCACTTCCCTGGTTAGCGCTTCCTTCCGTGAATCAGATAGTCCGGCATTTTTGAGGAGCTCAGTGATTCTCCGTCTTCTCCTGTAGAGGGAGCGTCTCTCTCTCTCCTGTTTACTTCTTCTCTTCTTTTTTCTTAGAGGAATATGCCTTGAACATACTTCAGCTACCACGAGGTCGATCTTTTTAAGGCACTGGTTAGGGTCCATGTAATTCAAGATATCTTCCCAACATGTTTCATTTAGGGCATAGTTTACCAGATCCCAGTTGATGTTCTTGTTGTTAAAGTTGAATTTGGTAAAGGTACCCTCAGCTATATGCGTTTTGTTGATCAGATTAGATTGTGATTAGAATTTGTTTTTTATATTGTTATGTTTCTTACCAGGTCCTCAGTTTTTGATAGTTGTTCTTTGAACTGTTGGGAATTTGCATCTGGTGGCTTATATACAAGTACAATGACTAGGTTTTGGTTCTCGATTTTTATTGTCAGAACTTCAACTACATCATTTGTGGTGTTCAGTATCTCTGTGCAAATGAGCCACTCTTTGACATACAGGCCAACCCCCCCTCCTTGTTGCCTGTTCTTTCTGTCACATCTGAAAAGGTTGTACCCAGGTATCCATATTTCACTGTCAAAGTAATCTTTTGCATGTGTCTCTGTGTTGTCGTCTTATAGTGAAGTTATGGTAATATTAGGTTACTTAATCTACATCTATCTCTAATTTAACTTATGTACTTATGCAAGAGATTGGTTATTAACCTATTAAGGCTTCATGATTCTATTAGTATTATAATTGAGGTTGTTGGTAATGTAGACATGGTTGGTTGTCTACCAGAGTATCATGTTACTCACTTCCCTTTACTCACTCTCTAACATTCTTCCACCGCCACCCTCCCATTCCCATTCCTATAGCAGGGAATCAACGAAATTCTTAAAGATGTGTCATAGTGATGTTAGGAAGTATTTCTTAGGCTTTAGAATAGTCAAGAAATGGAACGATCTGGAGAATGAAGTGGAAGAGGCAGGATCCATACATAGCTTTAAAAAGTACGATAAGGCTCTTAAAGCCAGGATAGAGTGGACCTAATAGCGACGACTGGCGAAAAGACGGGACCAAGAGCTGAGACTCAACTCCTGCAACAACATATAAGTTAGTATATAGGTTAATACTCACACTCTCTGATCGATATCAAGGCTGCCTAATTCTCCTCCAGATAAGAGGCAACAATGCTTCCCATCAGCAAGCAACATTACCATCCAGACTTCATCACAGTAGATAACCTCAAAAGTAATGAAATAAAAATCTATCAGGACTTTACCACGTATCCTTAATGCAGCCTTCACTCACTCTGCTGCTAAATTAGTTGACCTTTTGAAAAATAAAAAGTTAAGCAGGTCCCAACTTCCTCTTGTGGTAATGCCTCCCTACCTGGCTCTTCCATCCATCTTTGGTAACCAGAGACTGCGAGGCCGACTGTGTCACTTTATTGTAGCAGTTTTTGACTAAACGGTCACTCAAGGTGAGGGTTCGTGTTACTCCCGGGAGTGACCCCTGTAAGAGGGTCCCCGTAGGGCACCATTTTGAGTTTCGATTTTTTTATTGTTGTTATGGTCAGCGTTGTTCCTGAATGACTCAATGCCCCATTTATGTGGTTGACCTCGAGGGGTACTCTTAAACGTGGAGGCCTGTCGCCGGCTTCAGAACAGATCACAAAACATATGTTCAAATATATTTCCATCACCAGAGCTTGTGTACAAATTTTATACACTATATACAAAGTTCATGGACAAATAAAATCTAATAGTGAAAAAGAGGTTTAGAGATTGCACACCCACACAATTACAGAACTGTTATGAAGTGAGCGAGTCAGAGGCACGAGAAGACCTGAAAGTCTGAGGTGCTCCTTGGAACCAGGTAACTTTTCCTAAGCCGCCAAACTTCGCAATGAAATATCAGAAGGCCGTAGCACCTGGTTGGTCAACTCATCCTAGATGGCAAACTAACCATGCTTTCGATTGGCTAAGATAACATGTAAGAAAGTAGTTGTAGATTATGTGTACCAATTACAGGGTGATTGCCCCAACAGAGTGCTAAAGTAGCTGTACTTGTCACGAACACTCCTTGTGGCAATCATTGCATCACACTGAGACCTTGTTGGTGTCCTGGGAAATGATTTGGCAGATGCTGAGGCGAAGACTGCTATTTAAAACTCACTCTGTAGCAGCCTCCTGCCTTATTGACTTGGCCACATACTTAAGTCTTCAAGAAGAGAAAGGCCCAGCGGGACCTAGAACTAAAACAAGTTATACAAGGTTCTACAGAACGATGGTTTTCTGGACCTCTTTTAACAGGAACCGTCATTGTGAGATTAATGTCTATGGGAGGAAGATCAGACACACACATCTCACTCATAACCATCTGTTTGCAGGTGCTTCTCCCACCCTCTCTTAAGCTTGTGGTGTGCAGCTGACTGTGCAGCTGACTGTGCAGCTGACTGTGCAGCTGCTTGCTCACGATTTAAACCTCGCTGTCCTTATGACTTTTATAATTACCAGGGCAAATGTTGGAGCCTTTACCAACTTTTAGCAGAGTTTGACATAAACAATTTAATTTCTTTTAACCTGGTGTCTGTTAATTTTTATTTGTTAATTTTACCAATGATATTCTATTGTGTTATATTTATTTTTATTGCCAAGTACACTTGATCTGTCTAGGTGAAATACTCTTCAGATTTCTAACCTACCTTCTTACCACCACAACTACTGCCATTCACCAAAAACCTTCACTTAGTAGAGGAACGTTCGAATGACGTTTGTGTCCGTCCTGGATCACTGTTTGATGTGTCTGTCCTGGACTACTGTCAGATGTGTCTGTCCTGGACCACTGTCGAATGTGTCTGTCCTGGATCACTGTCGGATGTGTCTGTCCTGGATCACTGTCAGATGTGTCTGTCCTGGACCACTGTCAGATGTGTCTGTCCTGGACCAATGTCAGATGTGTCTGTCCTGGACCACTGTCAGATGTGTCTGTCCTGGGCCACTGTCAGATGTGTCTGTCCTGGACCACTGTCAGATGTGTCTGTCCTGGACCACTGTCAGAGGTGTCTGTCCTGGGCCACTGTCAGATGTGTCTGTCCTGGACCACTGTCAGATGTGTCTGTCCTGGACCACTGTCAGATGTGTCTGTCCTGGACCACTGTCAGATGTGTCTGTCCTGGACCACTGTCAGATGTGTCTGTCCTGGACCACTGTCAGATGTGTCTGTCCTGGACCACTGTCAGATCACAGGTGAGCGTGGAAACAAAACAGATAAAGCCAAAAAAGAGGACATGAGAAAAGAGGAGTAGCAGGATTGAAGTATAATTAGTAGTAGTAAAAGAGCAACAGTGGTGATAATAATAGTAATAAGGAAGTAGCAGCAGTAATGGAAAAACAGGTGGTAGATGTAATATTAGAGTAGTAGAAGTAGCCGTAATATAAATAGTAACAGTGAAAGAAGTGGTAGTATATAAGAACTAAACAGAGGAGTATGGTAGGAGGGCAACTGGCCCACGTATTTAGGACAAAAAAAAAAAAAAAACACGGGACAAAACCCATCAATGCAAAAAGCAGAATAAGTAAAGAAAATACCCAAGACAAATGGAAAGGAAGAAAGGGCAGCAAAAGTTAGGTCAAGTAAAAGATTTTCTGAAATTTTTGAGCTTTTGACTACGTAATGGGAATGTAAGGCTGCTGCATAAACAAAGCCTGAACAAATAATAGTAATCATAATAGTCTTTATTTTTATAAGTATATGATACAACTTACACAGACTTAGCTGACATCAGTGACATGTTATGTAGAAAGCCCCTTGTTATGCAGTGGATTTTGGGCAATTTAGGTTAATTTTGTCTCCAGGATGCTACCCACACCAGTCGGGTAACACCCAGATACCTACTTGCTGCTAGGTGAACAGGGACAACAGGTGTCTAAGGAAACACGCTCTAATGTTTCCACCTGTACCGGGGATTGAACCACGGACCTCAATGTGTGAGGTGAGTGCGCTGCCAACCGACCTATGGAATGCCTCCAGGTTAAGAAAATCGTGAATAAAAGCTTCTTCAATTAGGCGGCGTCTTTGAAGGCCAGAAGAAGGGTAGGTAGATTTAGTTACAACATCTTTTGTGCTCATTAAGTCTGTCAGAAAGAGAGCGGCCAGTTTCACCTAAGTACTGGAGGGGACAGAAATTGGAGTAGCCACCGGGAATATCAGTGATATGAGAATTATGAACAAAATTAGTGTGAAGGGTATTTATTAGTCTAAGTTAAAGCAAATTTTATATCTAATGGACAGAGGGGGTTGCGAAGATTTTAAATATAGGAAATGTAAGGACAGCAAAGAACAGAGGATTTCACAGGGAATGTGTTTAAGAGAGAAGAAAGTTCGCTTTGCAAGAGAGTAGTTAATGAAATCGGGAGGATAGTGAAGGCGAGAGTAGGAGCTGCGAAGAGTGGAAATTTCAGTCAAGAAACTTAGGGTCACTGATGTGGAGGGAACGGAGAATGAGAGAAGTAAGAACACTTTTCTTCTGGCCTCCTCTTCCTTGTTTATCGGTCAGTTGTTATATGACAATAATCCAGGTTGGACCGAAACATCATCCTAAACGCATGTTTTGAGTGAGTTGTTCCAGCCAGGGTATAGTGACTTTGCATTCTTCACAACAGCCATTGAGTGGCACCTGCATACCGCCACTATTACCACCACCACACTACTATCCTTCCCCAGTCTATGTCACCACTAACCTACACCTTCACCTCCGCCAGTCACCGGCACCAACACACTAGGAGCAGTGGCGCACTTGCGACCACCACCACTGTCACCATACACTGCCACCACTAATCTCTCTCCCCTGCTCACAATAATCTGTGTTGGTCTCATTGCTTGCAGAATGACGCTGCCCGGGAGGTTTCACGAATTAAATATCCACTACGGTGTCTTCTTGGGCGGGATGGGGGACTTCACGGAAGTTTTCCTGGGTCTTCTTGACGACTTTCGTGGCTGCATAGATCAGGTCAGCGGCATTACCCTGTTTATACTCTTGCAACAATACTTTTTTTATAATACTTCCCGAAGGTTATCAGGTGAGTACCTAATGATTCATCAAGTTTTTTAGAGCAATATATTAGTAATAATTTATATTATGAAATAAAATTTTACACTTTGTTCAACAAGACACATTCACTATGAGGAGAGTTTAAATTAATATGTTTTATGTACTTGAAGCTTAATCGAGTTTGTTTGCTTTGTGTATTTTGCACTATATTATAATATTCTGCTAAACAGCTAGAAAAACACGTGGTCACTAGTTCTGATCGAATCCTTAAAAAGACATAAAATAGCATCTTATTTTGAGAATCTAGCCACTTGCATTAGTCCCGAATTCCATTGCTTTGCAATTCCTGGGTACGATTTTCCTTGCATAAAGCACAGAACGGGAGGGTGATCAAACCCACAGCAGGTGAGTCCTTAAACTCAGAAGCCAGTGTGTTAACCACTGGTCCAGCTGCCTGTAATACGATTAATCCAACTAAGTATATTTCAGTACTCCATAAGGAGTTTAGCGTGGACACCACTGTGACCACAAATTTATATTTTTTACAGACGAATCACACAGTGTTGGGGAACGTAGCAGTGGTGGTAGTAGCAGTGGTGGTAGTAGCAGTGGTGGTAGTAGCAGTGGTGGTAGTAGCAGTGATGGTAGTAGTAGTGATAAGGAAGTGGCAGCAGTAATGTTAATTGTAAAACAAGTGGTAGAAGTAATAGTAATAATAGTCTTGACAGAATCAGTAATAGTGATAGAAATGATAGTGTAAAAACCTACATTTATGGTGCGAGTGAGAGGCAGAGAGCTTCCTTAATAATGTTGCACATCGGTCATGAGGAAGTACTACAGCCCAAGGTCTATTCATAGGAGATTACTGCCAGGTTGAAAGATGTTCCCATGAATCCCAGGATCAACCCAGGAGTAGGAGAGGTCATACTCAGCGGCACCGAGTGACTGGTTTAATTTTCCTAACAAAACAAGAGGTTTATTTTAATTTGTGTTTGCTGATGCATTGTTCAGACAGAAGAAAGTTTGTTTACAACGGGACAATTGAATAACTGCTTGTGTGCACGGCAGTGATTGGTTGCATGGACAAGGCTTGTGTGCACGGCAGTGATTGGTTGCATGGACAAAGCTTACACTGCGAATAGGGAGGCTGCAAGTATTTGCAAGTTGCTGTTTTTTTCAGTGTTCTTCAGAAATCTGCATTATTGTGATTTGGGACTGAACAGTCAGAACGAGTGTTGGTAAGTCAACAGTTCCTTATCACTGATGACAGCCAGCACCAGCAAGCCAGAGGATGCTTACTATTTGAACGATTTTTCTGAAAAAAAGTAAGAAAACATTTTCCAGATTCATGACGAACAAAACGCCAGCACCATCATGTACAAACTCTGAATCCCCTTAACGAGTCTCTTGTGTGGATGAAGGTTCCCATTTTCCGCTCAGGCAGATCTGTTTTATGTTTAATATGTAAAACATAAACCAGATCTGCCTGAGCAATCTCTGAATGATGTTTTCGGGAGACGTCACCCCTAAGGCCCGGTCCCAGACCAGGCCTCCTGGTCCCAGACCAGGCCTCCTGGTCCCAGACCAGGCCTCCTGGTCCCAGACAAGGCCTCCTGGTCCCAAACAAGGCCTCCCGGTCCCAGACCAAGCCTCCTGGTCCCAGACCAGGCCTCCTGGTCCCAGACCAGGCCTCCTGGTCCCAGACCAGGTCTCCTGGTCCTAGACCAGGTCTCCTGGTCCCAGACCAGGCCTCCTGGTCCCAGACCAGGCCTCCTGGTCCCAGACCAGGCCTCCTGGTCCCAGACCAGGCCTCCTGGTCCCAGACCAGGCCTCCCAGTCCCAGACCAGGCCTTCCGGTCCCAGACCAGGCCTTCCGGTCCCAGACCAGGCCACCCGGTCCCAGACCAGGTCTCCAGGTCCCAGACCAGGCCTCCCGGTACTAGACAAGGCGTCTTGGTCTCAGACCAGGCCTCCCGGTCCCAGACAAGGCCTCCCATTGGATCAGGGTCTGATCCGTTGTCTTCTACTGTAGAGAAAGCTCTTCTCTTGAGCTTGCATTTCCTCCTTTGTAATAAAGGTATGAGCCTGGAACATACTTAGAGTGCCATCCCTCCTTCACCATCTTCCCTTGTCTGCTTTTCCAGTCTCATCCAATTAGGCTGTAGCCAGGAAATCGTATTTCAATCTGGAAAGTCTTTTGTGGAAGTCTTTGAAAGTTGCAAACATTGCATTTGATAATCGGTATTTTATTGTTTTTACTTGGTTTGAGACCTTGCTCATCTGTAAACACCAAAGATGATACAATGCTGGACTCTGTGCTAAGGGCTTGCTGATTGACTTAGTATCTGTGACTCTGATGAGCCAGCTACTGCCTCTGATTCCCACTTTGGCATGGCTACTAATCAGTGATACATTTTAAAAATTTCTTTCCGTTCTTTCCCACATCCTGTCGCTAAGCAATTTCTGTTGGTCGTATGATTATGATTTGCATGTTCGAACTGGCATTTATCTTGGTTTGAATGGGGTGTACCCTTCTTGTGGAAGGCAGAACAACTTGATCATAGCATTGTACCTATACGGCACATCTTTGGGTGAAAGGACTTGCAGGACCTGGAGTGACATGTGTCTTGAATTTATTTACGAGATTTTGACATTTCTTGGGATGGTTGTATATGGAAGTTCCCTTTGTGTTAGTCACAGTAGAGTCCTTCTTTAGATAGATGCCCCAAGAATAGGATTTGTACATTTCAGGTTTCCGTTGGTTGTGGTTATGGTGCTCTGAGTTGCAATTGGTGCATTTTCTGGATATGTTCCAGAGCCAAAACCAACACTGATAGCGTCAGCACCGGTACCATTGCTACCACCAGCTTCAGTAGTACTAGCTTCTCTACAAGCCCTAGGAGTTCAATGAGGGTCGTTAACACTAACATCCCGATACCTTGTGCCTCATGTTTACAACTCTGACTTTGTTTACAACACTTGTCTCTGTCCTCCACAAAGTTCATTCATATGTTTCAATACCTTAGTTTAAACTTATTCCTTAAATTTTATCTTTTAAAATACATTTGAAATTATTAAGGCTTCCTAATTAGCAAACTAAGATTGATAAAGGAAATATTATAGAAATATTTACCAACTTCCATACTCGCATCTGCCACACTCATCACTTGTTCCTTTCCTCCTGCAGGTAATGTACAATGGTCTAGATATTCTGCGGGAGGCGCAGGAGGATCCCAAATCGTCTGTTGTATATGGCGTCGAGTGGGAGTGCTCGAGCGAGTTCGAGGCCACCCCAGACGTGGCCATCAGTTTCATCAGACCCGGTGCCTACGTGGCCTTCCAGGACTCATACCCTAGGACGGGAGGGTCTATTAAGACTGAGATCAAGACGCAGTCGCAACACGCACTCCTGCTATACAACACCGGCCCACCATCCAGGTAACTGACTTGTTCAACGTAAATGCCATCCAAATACTGACATGCTGAAGGGAGATGCCATCCAGGTACTGACATGCTGAAGGGAGATGCCATCCAGGTACTGACATGCTGAAGGGAGATGCCATCCAGGTACATCCACCCTGAAGTACCAAGAATCTTTTTTGTTTACATAAGATATTCTTCATATCTGCCTTAACACGATCATTTCATGGAATTTTATTGATGTAATGTCCTAAACGGTGGAGACTGATGGTACAAGCTATGTACCGTGACGGTATAAGCTATTTATTGTAACGGAACAAGCTATGTATTTTCCTGTAATGGAACAAGCTAGGTACTGTAATGGTGCTAGCTGGGCACTCTAATGATACAAGCTAGATATTGTAAGGGTACATGCCACGTATTGTAAAGTTACAAGCTAAGTATTGTAAAGGTACAAGCTAAGTATTGTAAAGGTACAAGGTAGGTATTGTAAAGGTACAAGATAAGTTTTTATCCAAATTTTGCACTCCGTGATTGCTCTCTTTCTCCACCTACAGGTCAGACTTTATCGCTCTGGAGATCTACGACGGCCACCTCAGACTTATCCTCGACAAAGGCAATGGAGCTGTCGGTCTTAATAGGTACATCATTTATGCATTTGTTTTCTGAAGTTTGTGTGTGTCGTTTTCCACTGCTAAATGGGGCTAATTGTCATGGTAAAATGTACATAGTATATATGTAAATATGACCTTGTTTAAACATTTGTGTTGAGCATTTGAGAGGAATTTTGAACATTTTAAAGTGCTGTACTAATTTTTCCTTACATTTGATTTACCTATGACGGGTTTCGAGAGTTTACCTATTCTAGCAGCAGGGCTCTGTGCCAGACTTGCCTGGCCAACCAAGCTGTTGCTGCTGACGGCCTGCTGGCCCACGTATCCATCACAAAATTTTAAAAGTCTGATCTCTTATTTTGCCCACTGTGCTTCTGCTTTTCTCTGGGATTATTTTACATTTTCTCTGACTTTTCTCACTCCAGTATATTGTTATGGCAATGTGTAGATTTAAATCCAGGTCCTCGGACACCTTCCACATATAAATCGCTTCTCTCTCTCCCCTCTCTCTCTCTCTCTCTCTCTCTCTCTCTCTCTCTCTCTCTCTCTCTCTCTCTCTCTCTCTCTCTCTCATTTTATTATATATATATATATATATATTATGTATATGCCCATTATTCCAGCGAATACATATTTAGGATTGTGAGTTGTTGCCAATACTCGAAATGCTTTATTTACTCTATGCAAACCATAAATAATCTCAGCATGTGTTATCTCTCCTGCCCTCAGTGGAGACGTCAACACCAAACAATCCTAAGCGAGAGAGCATAAGCGAATCAATATTTTGCAAGTTCTCATTATCTATCCCATCATTTTCATGGCTTTCGTGACATTTGCCTTAATGTATTCCTTAAAAAAAATGATCAGATGACATCACACGTAGGTCCTTCACATGTTTCTTTCGTTATATTCGGTAATCTTATGCTCTGTATGCGATGTCATTTAGAGATCTTCCTACTTTCCATATTTAATTATTTTGGAACATGTCACAATTGAATGTCTTGTTATTCTCCACTTCTTCTTGTAAGTTTTCCATGCCTTCTATCGAGGTGATTTTTATTCTTAATTTTGATATCCGTAAAATGAAGACAGGAAACTACGGCATACATTTATCTCTGTCCGCTATGAGGATAAGAAACAGTAAAGGCACTGTTACCTTTGCTTCAATTGTGGGTTTTAGACATTAATGCAATGACATCACAATATTCAGGTGATATCATAATACACAAAATAACGGCAGTAAAAAATAGCGAAATTCCAAGAGCTTTCATGGTTTCTCACATCATCACGAAAGCGCTTGAAACTGCGCTAATTTTTCCGGATTTGTTGAAAGAAGAATATGCATATATATGGTTATGCAATGTTGCAAGGGTAGCAATAGGAGAAATGAGAGGAACTTTTCTGAGAGTAAGGTAGCGTGGTGATGCCAGCCAGTGCCTCTCATGCAACATTGCTTAGCTCCTGATGACTCACGAAGACATATGAAAGATCTTGAGCTAAAGATTTCCGTCTCCCGTGACGTGCTACTCGGGTGGCGAGTTAGAGTATCGGGGGTTCGATTCCTGTCCAGGAGGGGTCAGAAGCTGAAACTCGACCCCTGCAAACATAACTCGATGAGTACATAGGATATATGGGTGTTAGGAGAAGAAAATATTCAAACAGCTCCGGGAAGGATCTTCCTCGATTTATTTATTCACACACACACACGCACGCACGCACGTTAATGACGTTGACATAAAAACAGAAAAGTGTTTTTCAGTGTGAGACAGACAGGAGGAGGTGGAAGAGTATTTCATATGATTCTCTTCAAATTGCTTGTTCTCTCCCCCTTCATGGCTGGCGATATTGCTGACCTGGAGAGTGTACAAAGAACTTTCACGACACACATAAGTACGATAATGCACCTAAATTGCTGGGAACGGTTGAAGTCCCTTGATTTGTATTTCCTGGAATGCAGGCGAGAAAGATAAATGATAATATACACTTGGAAAATCCTAGAGGGATTAGTACCAAACTTGCACACGAAAATCACTCCCTATGAAAGCAAAACACTCAGCAGGAGATGCAACATTCCACCAATGAAAAGCAGGGGCGCCACGAGTACACTGAGAGACAGCATAATAAGTGTCAAGGGCCTACAAGACTGTTCAACTGCCTCCCAGCATAATTAAGAGGGATTACCAATAGACCCCTGTCAGTCCAAGAAGGCGCTGGACAGACACCTAAAGGCAGTACCTGATCAGCCAGGCTGTGTTCGTACGTCGGTTCAAGTGCGGTCAGCAGTAACAGCCTGGTTGATCAGACTCCGATTCCACCACGAGGCCTGGTCAGATAAGGCCTCGGGGGAATTGACCCCCCGAAACCCTCTCCAGGTAAACTCCAGGTAATGTGGTAAATGATAACATTCCTAAAAATATATTATTTTTTTGAGAAACTGCCTTCTTTGAGAGAACACACACAAGAACACAAGAAAAAAGGAACACTGTAGCAGGCCTACTGACCCATGCGAATCTGGCCCATCACTCCCTGGCTTAGATCTGACTACCTGGAGTTAACCCTCTCCAGGTAAACTCCAGGTAGTCAGGTCACTTCCACTTAAGGAAGGAGAACGTCATAAGACCTAGTAGCACAAGCTAGTCAGATCCAACTCACACCCACCCACACCCACTCATGTATTTATCTAACCTATTTTTAAAACTACACAACGTCTTAGCTTCTATGATGGTACTCGGGAGTTTGTTCCACTCATCCACAACTCTATTACCAAACCAGTGCTTTCCTATATCCTTCCTGAATCTAAACTTTTCCAACTTGAAACCATTGCTGCGAGTCCTGTCTTGGCTGGATATTTTCAGCACGCTCTTTACATCCCCTTTATTTATTCCTGTTTTCCATTTATACACCTCAATCATATCCCCCCTAATTCTACGCCTTTCTAGAGAGTGCAGATTCAGGGCCTCAGTCTATCCTCATAGGGAAGATTTCTGATACATGGGATCAACTTTGTCATCCTCCTCTGACATATATTGGAAAAAAAACAGAGGCAAAACACCGCAGGGAGTTCAGGAACTCCTAAACAAAACATATTTAATAGGAAAGAAATCATATGCAACATTGCACAGGGTGTAAGGAATACAATTCCACAGTAAAGCAAAAGGGAAGAGACAGTAGTACAGATCACTGGAAGCAAGGCAAAGTCAGTGATGTAAAATAGTGTGTCAGCTGGTGTTGTTGCTGGATACGCTACTGTTTACAAACACTGTGCCTGGCACAGAGTTAGTGATGTAAGAAAGTGTGTCCTAGTGTTACCGAAGAAGCTAATACAAATCTAGAAATACCTAATAGTGCCTCAGCTGGTTTTGTTACTGGTTTGTATAGTTTCTGGGGATGGTGCTGACATGGTTGTAAAAGTAGCCGGTACTGGTGATCCTGGTACGGCTGCTGAAGACAGTGCTGGTGAAGTTCAAGAATCTGCACCAGTTAGGAATCATGTCCCCAAAAATTCTTGCCAACACAAAGCAGAATTTTGCAGATTCTATGTTTGGAATGTCTGTAAGCATGTAATATCTGGAAAAACGAATGGGTCGTGCAATTTTCACCCTCCCAAACATACCATGACCTGACAAAAGGAGTTTTCATTCTACCCCCTGTAAACTTTTCTACCCTAAATTGTTATACATCAGTCCACGAAAAACAATGTTACAACACAAATTGCGCTGCATGCCCCTTTTAAGTGACCAGGAGGACCAGACCCCACAAACCCTGGGAAACTAACCATGGCAACAAGCATTCAATATCAGGAGATATTTTTTAGCTCCAGGAAGCAAAGAAGTGGCCAACAGTAACAGCCTGGTTAATCAGACACTGATCCACTGTGAGGCCTGGTCATGGACTGGGCCACTGGCAGCGTTGAACCCCAAAAGACCCTCCAGGTAGGAAGGTAGGCAAGAGGTAGACCTGGACTAGGTTAAACAATGGTCAGACGGGTGGTTTCTGGAATTCAGCCCAAACAGGTCATGAAAACTGAGGATGTTGAGAGCCGAGAAACTGCAAATAATGCTCAAAGAGAAGGATCCTGGAGTGAACATCACTCCCAACATATCGCCAGAGGCTCCCTGCGGCATGTTAAACCTATTATGGAGTATGCAGCACCAGACTGGAGCTCCTCACTTAACAAACATTTACGAAAATTAGAAAAAAATGCAGATGTTTGCAACAAGATTAGTCCAGTACTGAGGGGACTGAGTTATGAAGGGAGACTAAAGTACCTGATCCTGACAACTTTACAAGAATTAAGGGAAATATAATTACGACATAGAAAATACTTACAGGATTTGACAGATCAGATAGGGACATAATTTTTGAAAGGGAAGGCATAGAGAAGAGGGATTATAAATGGAAGGTAAAGATTCAGATGAGCCAAATGGAAGCAAGGAAATACTTTTTAAAACTCTTGGGTAAAATAAATACTGAGATAGATGACGGAGTGGATGAGACAAACTGAGTACAGAGGTTCAAGAGCAGGTATGACAGGGCCTACGATGCCCGTGATTAATAATCCCGGTTATTGTAATTTAAGAGAGGCCAGGAGCTGAAACTCGACCCCTGCAAAAATAACTTGCAGAGTACATCTCAGGGAATACTAACACCACCTCTTTGTTACGTAACACCAACCTCTTGGTACGTAACACCACCTCTGTGTTACGTAACACCACCTCTTTGTTACGTAACACCACCTCTTTGTAACGTAACACCACCTCTTTGTTACGTAACACCACCTCTTTGTAACGTAACACCACCTCTTTGTTACGTAACACCACCTCTTTGTTACGTAACAACACCTCTTTTCTAAGTAACACCACCTCTATATTACGTAACACTACCTCTATATTACGTAACACCATCTCTTTGTTACGTAACACCACATATTTGTTACTTAACACCACTCTCTGTTACGTAACACCACCTCTCTGTTACGTAACACCACCTCTGTTACGTAACACCACCTCTCTGTTACGTAACACCACCTCTCTGTTACGTAACACCACCTCTCTGTTACGTAACACCACCTCTCTGTTACGTAACACCATCTCTTTGTTACGTAACACCACTTCTCTCTCACCTAACACCACCTCTCTCAGGTAACACTGCCTCTTGAGAGGCATTGTTAGGTGAGAGGCAGTGTTACTCTCCTTTTTAAGCTGTCTGCAAAACATCTTATCTCTATTAGTGTACTCGTGGATAATTTGCCTTCACAATAAACATTTACTTTATTGGTCACTGTGGACCCGTGGTATTAAGTTTAGTGTCAGATGTAAATACAGATATTTGTAGGTATGATGGGTTTAGTGTTTGTCTTCACAGAGATATACTTTCCTCTCTTGAAACATTAAGTGCTCTTCTTAAAAAACCGGACAAACACACTGAACATATTGCGCGCCCCTCTCTCTCTCTCTCTCTCTCTCTCTCTCTCTCTCTCTCTCTCTCTCTCTCTCTCTCCTCTCTCTCTCTCTCCCCCTCTCTCTCTCTCTCTCTCTCTCATCTCCTCTCTCATTCTACTCTCTCCTCTCCTCTCTCTCTCTCTCTCTCTCTCTCTCTCTCTTCTCTCTCTCTCTCCTCTCTCTCTCTCCTCCTCTCTCTTTCTCTCTCTCTCTCTTTACTTTACAATATAATTCTACTTATTTACTCATTTTCTATACTTATTTCAAATTTATTTATAACATCAATTAACATATTGGACTACTGTCAAATTTCTTTGTCAATGCTATTCTTATATCTTCTACATCATCTCTCTTTCTGCTTCTCTCTTCTCTCTCTCTCTCTCTACTTCTTCTCTCTTCTCTCTCTCTTCTATCTCTTCTTCTTCTCTCTCTCTCTTTCTTCTCTCTCTTCTCTCTCTTTTCTCTAATCCCTCCCTCCCTCCACCTCTCTCCCCTCTATCTTCAAGTCATTCCTCTCAACATTGCACAATCTCTCCCCCAGTTCTATCTACATCAGCGACGGAGTGTGGCACAAGTTAGAGGCTCACTTCCAGCCTGGCTACATGGAGCTTAGCGTCGACGACCACATAGAAGACCAGCCAACCCATGTTGGCGAGAATAAGTTTTTCGACCTCTCTGGTTACCTCTTCATCGGGGGAGTGGAGGTCAATAAGCAGGCCCGAGCTGTCAGCCAGGGTGTCAGGAATGGCGACAAGAGGTTAGTGGTGTGTACTGCTCTGATTCCTTCTTAGTTACTGAACGTAGGAGAAAGTTGGGGAAAGAGAAATGTATGCACAAATCAAGATAATTAACCGGGAAACGTTTCACCACGAGTGACGTCTTCAAGTTTAACGCAGAATAACCTGACCCAATAACCTAAAAGTAGTGTCTAGTATTACCATAGTAGTTCAACATTGGTAAACTAGCGTATGAAAATGTTTGCAATTATAATTTATTGTAAACCTAAATGCATGTTTTTAGGGATGATCATGTCTTCAACCGAGCATTTAGTAACTGACCAATTTATAATACTTTCATATAATGCCTATTTATAATTCATCTTTTATAAATACAATGACAACGTTTGTCACTAGTTCGAAGTTCACCTATAAATACACAGATACATCTATAATAATGCAACGATGCTTTCAAAATGTTTCAAATAAGGCTCCAGACATCTTGTTCTTCGCTGCTTTTAGTTTAAGACACCAAAACTAGAAGGTTGTTTCTAATTGCTGATATGATTAATTAATTACCAGGAGGCAGTTCGAACGAAAAGTCACATACAAAATATTAATAGCCTATGAATTAGCATTGAGTAAGAAAATAATGGAGCTTATAAGACTAGAAAACACAATTGACCTTATATTCACTAATATTGAGAATCTTGTATAGGTCATAAGTGTATTAAACAAAACAAATTTGCACCTCAACCCAACTGAAGTTCAGGTATATATACTGTCTGGTCTCAGCATCCCAGCCTGGTCTCAGCATCCCAGCACAGATGTGAGTGCACTCAACAAATTCAATTTCAACAAACATTACACTAAATGGAACCAAATAAATTATGATCTTGGTGAAATATGTTGTTAAGACAGTATGAGAAACGAATTTAACCTGATGTCAGAGAGAGAAAGAGAGAGAGAGAGAGAGGGGGAGAGTGAGGGAGGAAGGGGTGGATGGGTGCTCCCTCTGCAGGTGAATACGAGAAATAATATAATTTTTTAAAGGTTTCACACCTCCAGAGCAAAATTATTACAGGTTATAGATGACCTGTGTACCAGCCACTGTATTGTCTTCCATCATGACCTGTGTACCAGTCATAGTATTGTCTTCCATCATGACCTGTGTACCAGCCACTGTATTGTCTTCCACCATGAACTGTGTACCAGCCACTATATTGTTTTCCATCATGACCTGTGTACCAGTCATTGTATTGTCTTCCATCATGACCTGTGTACCAGTCATTGTATTGTCTTCCATCATGACCTGTGTACCAGCCACTGTATTGTCTTCCATCATGACCTGTGTACCAGTCATTGTATTGTCTTCCATCATGACCTGTGTACCAGCCACTGTATTGTCTTCCATCATGACCTGTGTACCAGCCACTGTATTGTCTTCCATCATGACCTGTGTACCAGCCACTGTATTGTCTTCCATCATGACCTGTGTACCAGTCATTGTATTGTCTTCCATCATGACCTGTGTACCAGCCACTGTATTGTCTTCCATCATGACCTGTGTACCAGCCACTGTATTGTCTTCCATCATGACCTGTGAACCAGCCACTGTATTGTCTTCCATCATGACCTGTGTACCAGTCATTGTATTGTCTTCTATCATGACCTGTGTGCCAGCCATTGTATTGTCTTCCATCATGACCTGTGTACCAGCCACTGTATTGTCTTCCATCATGACCTGTGTAGCAGTCACTGTATTGTCTTCCATCATGACCTGTGTACCAGCCACTGTATTGTCTTTCATCATGACCTGTGTACCAGTCACTGTATTGTCTTCCATCATGACCTGTGTACCAGTCATTGTATTGTCTTCCATCATGACCTGTGTACCAGTCACTGTATTGTCTTCCATCATGACCTGTGTACCAGCCACTGTATTGTCTTCCATCATGACCTGTGTACCAGTCACTGTATTGTCTTCCATCATGACCTGTGTACCAGCCACTGTATTGTCTTCCATCATGACCTTTGTACCAGTCATTGTATTGTCTTCCATCATGACCTGTGTAACAGTCACTGTATTGTCTTCCATCATGACCTGTGTACCAGTCATTGTATTGTCTTCCATCATGACCTGTGTACCACTCATTGTATTGTCTTCCATCATGACCTGTGTACCAGCCACTGTATTGTCTTCCATCATGACCTGTGTACCAGTCATTGTATTGTCTTCCATCATGACCTGTGTACCATCCACTGTATTGTCTTCCATCATGACCTGTGTACCAGTCATTGTATTGTCTTCCATCATGACCTGTGTACCATCCACTGTATTGTCTTCCATCATGACCTGTGTACCAGTCATTGTATTGTCTTCCATCATGACCTGTGTACCAGCCACTGTATTGTCTTCCATCATGACCTGTGTACCAGCCACTGTATTGTCTTCCATCATGACCTGTGTACCATCCACTGTATTGTCTTCCATCATGACCTGTGTACCATCCACTGTATTGTCTTCCATCATGACCTGTGTACCAGTCACTGTATTGTCTTCCATCATGACCTGTGTACCATCCACTGTATTGTCTTCCATCATGACCTGTGTACCAGTCACTGTATTGTCTTCCATCATGACCTGTGTACCAGTCATGTATTGTCTTCCATCATGACCTGTGTACCAGTCACTGTATTGTCTTCCATCATGACCTGTGTACCAGCCACTGTATTGTGACTTTTTCAGTCTTTCTTGAGTTCTATCAAGAGAGATGCAGATAAAGACTAAGAAGTCACAATGCCGAGACTGGAACAGTTCCCTTAGGTAAACAACCTCTTTTCTCTTGTTCAATTATACTGCTACTTGTATCACAATTACTAATTCTTACACTACTACTACTACTACCACCACCACTACTACTACCACCACTACTACTACTCTAACATTACTTCTACTAATTGTTTTACCTTCACTGCTGCAGATACTCCCTCATTACTTAGACCTTCTCCACCTCCTCCTGCTGCTGCTGCGGCCGCCATTATTACTACCCTTCCCTTTCTGTCTTCTGACCTCTTCCTTTTTCTCGTTCATTTGTGATTTGATACTCGTCCAGGATGGACCCAGACGTCATCCTGGAGGAACTCTAGTACCACTATGTTCCAGGACAAGTACGATGTAGCCATTCCCTGTTGTCTATCCTGGGCTGCTGTGGTCTATCATGGGATGCTGTTATCTGTCCTGGGCTGCTGTGGTCAGTCCTGGGCTGCTGTTGTCTGCCCTGGGCTGCTGTTGTCTGTCCTGGGCTGCTGTTCTCTGCCCTGGGCTGCTGTTCTCTGCCCTGGGCTGCTGTTGTCTTCCCTAGGCTGCTGTTGTCTGTCTTGGGCTGCTGTTGTCTGTCCTGGGCTGCTGTTGTCTGTCCTGGGCTGCTGTTATCTGTCTGGGCTGCTGTATCTGTCCTGGATGCTGTGGTCTGCTCTGGGCTGCTATCTGTCCTGGGATGCTGTGGTCTGTCCTGGGCTGCTGTTGTCTGCCCTGGGCTGCTGTTGTCTGTGCTGGGCTGGTGTTCTCTGCCCTGGGCTGCTGTTGTCTTCCCTGGGCTGCTGTTGTCTGTCCTGGGCTGCTGTTGTCTGTCCTGGGCTGCTGTTATCTGTCCTGGGCTGCTGTGGTCTGCTCTGGGCTGCTATCTGTCCTGGGCTGCTGTTGTCTGTCCTGGGCTGCTGTTGTCTGTCCTGGGCTGTTGTTGTCTGTTCTGGGCTGCTGTTGTCTGTCCTGGGCTGCTGTCAGATTCAGAGTTTACATGGTGATAAGTTTGTTTATATCGTAAATCTTGTTTCGACTTCATTAAAGTTCTCCCTCCTTTCCCTTTGATTTCATTAATTCTAGCGCGTGTGTTATGTTGGTGGTGTAGTATGGTAATGTAGTTAGTTCTCCCTTTAACACCACTCTTCCCCTCACAACAAAACTTACCTTCCTAGGCTTCGTGAAGCTCTTTGTTAATGTAGTTACTGCTTGTGTCAGGACCCAGTGTTACTGCTTGTGTCAGGACCCAGTGTTACTGCTTGTGTCAGGACCCAGTGTTACTGCTTGTGTCAGGACCCAGTGTTACTGCTTGTGTCAGGACCCAGTGTTACTGCTTGTGTCAGGACCCAGAGTTACTGCTTGTGTCAGGACCCAGTGTTACTGCTTGTGTCAGGACCCAGTGTTACTGCTTGTGTCAGGACCCAGCGTTACTGCTTGTGTCAGGACCCAGTGTTACTGCTTGTGTCAGGACCCAGTGTTACTGCTTGTGTCAGGACCCAGTGTTACTGCTTGTGTCAGGACCCAGCGTTACTGCTTGTGTCAGGACCCAGTGTTACTGCTTGTGTCAGGACCCAGTGTTACTGCTTGTGTCAGGACCCAGAGTTACTGCTTGTGTCAGGACCCAGTGTTACTGCTTGTGTCAGGACCCAGTGTTGCTGCTTGTGTCAGGACCCAGTGTTACTGCTTGTGTCAGGACCCAGCGTTACTGCTTGTGTCAGGACCCAGCGTTACTGCTTGTGTCAGGACCCAGTGTTACTGCTTGTGTCAGGACCCAGTGTTACTGCTTGTGTCAGGACCCAGAGTTACTGCTTGTGTCAGGACCCAGTGTTACTGCTTGTGTCAGGACCCAGTGTTGCTGCTTGTGTCAGGACCCAGTGTTACTGCTTGTGTCAGGACCCAGTGTTACTGCTTGTGTCAGAACTCAGTGTTACTGTTTGTGTCAGGTCCTGTTGTTACTGCTTGTGTCAGGACCTGTTGTTGCTGCTTGTCAGGAACCAGTGTTACTGCTTGTGTCAGGACCCAGTGTTACTGCTTGTGTCAAGACCCAGTGTTACTGCTTGTGTCAAGACCCAGTGTTACTGCTTGTGTCAAGACCCAGTGTTACTGCTTGTGTCAAGACCCAGTGTTATTGCTTGTGTGTGTAAGGATACACTGTTTTTCCTGGAGTTTACCTGGGGGTCAACGCCCCTGCGGCCCGGCCTGTGACCAGGCCTCATGTTGGATCAGAGCATGATCAACCAGGCTGTTACTGCTGGCCGCACGCAGTCCAACGTACGAACCACAGCCTGGCTGGTCAGGCACCGACTTTAGGTGCCCGTCCAGTGCCCGCTTGAAGACAGCCAAGGGTCTATTGATAATCCCCCTTATGTATGCTGGGAGGCAGTTGAACAGTCTTGGGCCCCTGACACTTATTGTGTTGTCTCTCAACGTGCTAGTGGCACCCCTGCTTTTCATTGGGGGGATGTTACATCGTCTGCCGAGTCTTTTGCTTTCGTAGGGAGTGACTCTCGTGTGCAAATTTGGTACTAATTCCTGTAGGATTTTCCAAGTGTATATAATAATGTATCTCTCCCGCATGCGTTCCAGGGAGTACAGGTTTAGGAACTTCAAGCGTTCCCAGTAATTGAGATGGTTTATTGCAGTTATGGGTGCCGTGAAGGTTCTCTGTACATTTTCTATTTCATCAATTTCACCTGCCTTGAAAGGTGCAGTTAGTGTGCAGCAATATTCCAGCCTAGATAGAACAAGCGACCTGAAAAGTGTCAACATGGGCTTGGCATCCCTGATTTTGAAGGTTCTCATTATCCATCCTGTCATTTTTCTGGGAGATGTGATTGCTACAGTGTTATGGTCCTTGAAGGTGAGATCCTCTGTCATGATAACTCCCAGGTCTTTAACATTAGTTTTTCTCTATATTGTGTGGTTGGAATTTGTTTTATACTCCGATGTGATTTTAATTTCCTCACGTTTTCCATATCGGAGTAATTGAAATTTCTCATCATTGAACTTCATATTGTTTTCTGCAGCCCATTTAAAGATTTGGTTGATGTCTGCTTGGAGTCTTGCAGTGTCTTCAATGGTGGACACTGTCATGCAGATTTCGGGTGTCATCTGCAAAGGAAGACACGGTACTGTGGCTGATATCCCTTGTCTATGTCCGATATAAGGATGAGGAACAGGATGGGAGCGAGTACTGTGCCTTGTGAAACAGAGCTTTTCACTGTAGCCGCCTCAGACTTTACTCTGTTGACTACTACTCTTTGTGTTCTACTTGTTAGGAAATTATAGATCCATCTACCAACTTTTCCTGTTATTCCTTTATCACGCATTTTGTGTGCTATCACACCATGGTCATACTTATCAAAGGCTTTTGCAAAGTCTGTGTATATAACATAGGTGAGTATACGTGGAAATATTTTGGGTATGGTTAATTAAGCTATATTGATAGATCAAGTTGTGCCAACACTCTTCCCCTCTTCTTTATTAGTATGACATTGTGCAACGTGGATATGTATGTAAGGTGGTGGTGGTATTCTGGTGTAATTTAGACCTCATCACACTTTCCCTCTCCCGTCAGCCTGGAGGGTTGTATCCAGAATCTCAGCGTAGGAGAAAGGAGTTTGAGCATCAGGGACGCTCAGGTGACGCAAGGCATCAAGGCAGAGTGCCAGTGGGCGTACCCGTGCCTCAAGAACCCCTGTGTGGACGGCAGCCGGTGTATTCAGGAAGGCACTGACGGCTTCAAATGTGAATGTGAGCTAGCATTGTGTGTACGTCAGAACTTTACCACAGCATACAAGGTGTTCACCAAGACCACGCTGCCCTATGACCTCGAGGTGTGACCACACTACATCTGTACTCTACCTTATAACTCTATCTTTGTTATCATATACCAACCCTGGATAATCTTTGATATCATATACCAACCCTGGATAATCTTTGTTATCATATACCAACCCTGGATAATCTTTATCATATACCAACCCTGGATAATCTTTATCATATACCAACCCTGGATAATCTTTATCATATACCAACCCGGGATAATCTTTATCATATACCAACCCTGGATAATCTTTGTTATCATATACCAACCCTGGATAATCTTTGTTATCATATACCAACCCTGGATAATCTTTATCATATACCAACCCTGGAAAATCTTTGTTATCATATACCAACCCTGGATAATCTTTATCATATACCAACCCGGGATAATCTTTGTTATCATATACCACCCCTGGATAATTTTTATCATATACCATCCTTGGTTAATCTTTATCATATACCACCCCTGGATATTTTTTATATACCACCCCCGGATAATCTTTATCATATACCACCCCTGGATAATCTTTATCATGTACCACCCCTGGATAATCTTTTATATACCACCCCTGGATAATCTTTATCATATACCACCCCTGGATAATCTTTATCATATACCACCCCTGGATAATCTTTATCATGTACCACCCCTGGATAATCTTTATCATGTACCACCCCTGGATAATCTTTATCATATACCACCCCTGGGTAATCTTTCCCTGGATAATCTTTATCATGTACCACCTGATCAATCCAATACCCTGGGTAATCTTCCCGATAATCTCCTGATCCGATAATCTTTTCTGGATAGTCTTCCTGGATAATCTTTCCCTGGATAATCTTTCCCTGGATAATCTTTCCTGCTTGTAATGTACATCATTAAAGTCCTTAATAATTGTATAAACAAAAAACTTCCATAAAAATTGATTAACTTGACAACAAGTGCTACATTATCTTGTTGTTTTTTCTTAAGTAACAAATATTGAAAGTTTACATTAACAGCTTCATCATTGTTTATTATCTCGTATAGCAATTCTGACCCCTTTCCAGTTCAGTATTTTTCTGTGCTCGCCCGAATTTCCTTTTTACATTTTTGTATTTTTCGTACCTCCCACCTTCATTATCCGTACTACCTTCATCTATTATTCATACTTTCATCCTCTATTATTTGTACCTTACTCCTCCATTATTTGTACCTCCCTCCTCCATTATTCGTAACTTCCTCCTCCATTATTCGTAACTTCCTCCTCCATTATTCGTACCTCCCTCCTCAATTGTTCCTATCTCCCTCGGCCATTATTTCTCCTTCTTTATTCCTACCTCCTTTTATTCCTTCCTCCTTTTATTCCTTCCTCCTTTTATTCCTTCCTCCTTTTATTCCTTCCTCACTTCTTCATCATTCCTACCTCCCTCTTCCATTATTGTTACCTCCCTCTTCCATTATTGTTACCTCCCTCTTCCATTATTGTTACCTCCCTCCTCCGTTGTTTCTCTCCACGCTGTGGAGTTGTGTTTGTGCCCGGGTGTTGTTGGTGTCCCTGGTACTGACTAGGCACATGATGAGGCGAAGGTTACTATTGAATCTCGCTCTGTATCAGACTTCTGCCTTAGTGATTTAGAAGACCAAATTAATAGATTATGCCTTCGGAAAGTGTCTTGCCCAGAAGACTGTAAAGACAAGAAGTTAACCAGAGCTTGGCAGGTCATGGATGCTTCGCCATCTTCTTTGAACAGGATTTTTTTATTTTATTTTTACGTGCGATTTTATTTTTTCCCTGTGTGCAGGTGTTAATTATCTCCTTTGTGTTGTTCGTGGCAGTCAGCTGACTGTGGAACACATTTGAACTTGCCCTCAACTTAGGCATTTTAACTTATATAGTGGTATTTATAATTTCTTTGGTGCCTGTAGGGATCTCTAGGAACTTTTAGAAGAGTCGTTCAATATAAACCAATTAGTGAGAAAATTAACTTACAATCGTTATTTTAGCTTGGTGTGTGTTGTATATAATTTTATATTGGTAAGAGTGCTAAGTGATCTGCCAGATCAAAAAGCTTAAAAATCTCGGAACTACTTATCACCCTCTGTTGTACTTACTACCTTCCTCTCTTGTTTATATCTATGTCGCTCCTACCACCCTCCTTCTGTAGTTTCCAACTTCCTCTTACATTGCTCCTACCGCCCTCCTCGGTTATTCTACATCCCTTTTTGTCCCTACATCTCTCTTTCATTGTCCATACATATTTTTAAATTCTTCCTACCTCCCTTCTTCATTGTTTCATTCTACCTCCCTCCTCTGTGCTTTCTATCTCTCTCCATTGCTGTTTATGCCACCATACTTCATTGTTCCTTTCTCTCCACCTATATATGGTTGCTTACTCCCCCATAAATATGCTGTTAATCTACTCCCTGATTTCATTGTTCCCAGTGTTTCATTAGCATATTGTTCATTGTCCCTTATTCCTCTGCCAGAATATTGTTGGTCAGTGTTTGCCCCATCTTTACCGTTCTTTGGCAATTGACTACCGATTTTAGTCCTCTTTTAGTGTTTCTGTTTCTACAGGTACTGAGTTTGACACCTCTGGAAGTGTCAGAAGGAGGCCAGGCACTCGTTACCTCCCGTAACCTTAACTTAGTACTTGACTACGAGAAGGTGAGTACGCACCTGTCTCTCTCTCTCTCTCTCTCTCTCTCTCTCTCTCTCTCTCTCTCTCTCTCTCTCTCTCTCTCTCTCTCTCTCTCTCTCTCTCTCTCTCTCTCTCTTCTCTATTCTCTCTCTCTTCTCTTTCTTTCTCTCTCTCTCTCTCTCTCTCTAACTCTCATTCTTTATTTTCTCATTATCAAATATACTACTACTATATATCACATATCCACTTATATTCTACACAATCCTCACTTCCAGCTGACTCTGTCTTTCTCGTATCGACTCGTGGTGTGTCTCTGACTCTAACTCTCACTAGATCCCTCAGTACTCAACTTCAAAACTCTACATTCTCAAGGAGGTGTCTCTCTGATGGAACATACGTCTGCGTCTCTCTGTCTTTCTGATCCTCATGACGTCAACGTTCATATAAATCATAATATATTATAAAGTATATATCAATACTGGAACAAATCTGACAGTTTTGTCTGATAAATGCGTCAATGCGTATTTCCGTTAAATCACAATAATTTTAAGTTTACGTCTTCTGAACGGGTTTAATATTTAACGGCAGATGCATCCTAAGGCTTGCATACATCCTGTTAAGTTTCGTTTGGTCTATGTCCTCGGATCACGGTAAAACACCTAGCTCTGCTGAGTGCATGATTCTTGTATAATTGAGTCGTCCTGTGGGTTAGAGCATTATGCGATTTTCGCTCACCATGAGGTGGCCCAAAACGACATAGGTTCGAGTCCTCGGCTAGTCGCGACATATATATATATATATATATATATATATATATATATATATATATATATATATATATATATATATATTGTGAGTATGTCGTGCCTAATAGGTAAAACTTACGATTTTGGCTTAAATAGCAATGTTCTTCTTGCCAAATAAGGGAAGCAAAAATTTGTGTATGCAATTATTTCGCAAAAATCATTCCTAACCTAACAAAAAAATATATTTCATTGTATTTGTTTATAATTAAATTATTGTAAACATGTCTAAAATATATTTAGTTGAATTACGCTAATTAAATTGCGTTTGTTATAATAAGGCTAGGTAAGTTTCCTAAGGTTCTTTTGGTACAAAATAACTATTTTTTACATATACATAAATGAAAAGATATGTGTTTAAACGTATTAGAGAAAATTTTAGAAAGGACTTAATTTTAAACGAGTTCTTGCTAATTGACCAGTTTTATCTAATCGGCACGACATATATATATATATATATATATATATATATATATATATATATATATATATATATATATATATATATATATATATACAGAATGTACATGTTTATAGAGGGGCCACAGATATATCAAATCACTTTTTAGTTGTAGCTACAGTGAGAGTAAATGGTAGATGGGATACAAGGAGAATGAAAACAGCAAGTAAGAGAGAAGTGAAGATTTATAAACTAAAGGAGGAGACGGTTAGTATAAGATATAAACAACTGTTGGAGGACAGATGGGCTAGTGACTATAGGTAGTGAGGTAGAAGAGGTATGGGGTAAGTTTAAAAATATAGTGTTAGAGTGTTCAGCAGAAGTTTGTGGTTATAGGAAAGTGGGTGTGGGAGGGAAGAAGAGCGATTGGTGGAATGATGTAAAGAGAGTAGTAAGAGAGAAAAAGTTAGCATATGAGAGGTTTTTACAAAGTAGAAGTGATGTAAGGAGGGAGGAGTATATGGACAGAAAAAGAGAGGCTAAAAAAGTGGTGAAGCAATGTAAAAAGAGAGAAAATGAGAGGGTGGGTGAGATGTTATCAACAAATTTTGTTGCAAATAAGAAAAAGTTTTGTTGTGAGATTAATAAGTTGAGAAAGCCTAGGAAAAGAATGGATTTGTCAGTTAAAAATAGGAGAGGAGAGTTATTAAATGGAGAGTTAGAGGTATCGGGAAGATGGAGGGAATATTTTGAGGAATTGTTAAATGTTGGAGATAGGGAAGCTGTGATTTCGTGTATAGGGCAAGGAGGAATAACATCTTATAGGAGTGAGGAAGAACCAGTTGTGAGTGTGGGGAAAGTTCGTGAGGCAATGAGTAGAATGAAAAGGGGTAAAGCAGCTGGGATTGATGGGATAAAGATATAAATGCAGATGGGGATATAGTTTTAGAGTGGTTAGTGTTCATATTTAATAAATGTATGGAAGAGGGTAAGGTACCTAGGGATTGGCAAAGGGGACAAAAGAGAGAGTAAAAATTATACGGGAATAAGTCTGTTGAGTATACCTGGTAAAGTGTATGGTAGAGTTATTATTGAAAGAATTAGGAGTAAGACGGAGAGCAGGATAGCAGATGAACAAGGAGGCTTTAGGAAGGGTAGGGGGTGTGTAGACCAAGTGCTTGCAGTGAAACATATAGGTGAACAATATTTAGATAAGGGTAAAGAGGTGTTTGTGGCATTTAAGGATTTGGAAAAGGCATATGATAGGGTGGATAGGGGGCAATGTGGCAGATGTTGCAAATGTATGGAATAGGAGGGAGGTTATTGAAAGCGGTGAAAAGTTTTTACGAGGATAGTGAGGCTCTGGTTAGAGTATGTAAGCGAGAGGAAGATTATTTCCCAGTAAAAGTAGGCCTTAGACAGGGATGTGTGATGTCACAGTGGTTGTTCAATATATTTATAGATGGAGTTGTAAGAGAAGTGAATGCTCAGGTGTTGGCAAGGGGTGTGGGGTTAAAAGATAAAGAATCTAACACAAGGTGGATGTTGTCACAGTTGCTCTTTGCTGATGACACTATGCTTTTGGCTGATTCTGAAGAGATGTTGCAGAGGTTGGTGGATGAGTTTGGTAGGATATGTAAAAGAAGGAAATTAAAAGTGAATATAGGAAAGAATAAGGTGATGAGGATTACAAAAAAAATTAGATAACAGAAGATTGGATATCAGAATGGAGGGAAAGAGTATGGAGGAGGTGAATGTGTTCAGATATCTGGGAGTGGATGTGTCAGCAGATGGGTATATGAAGGATGATGTGAATCATAGAATTAACGAGGGGAAAAAGGTGAGTGGTGCACTGAGGAGCTTGTGGAGACAGAGAACTTTATCCATGAAAGCAAAGAGGAGAATGTATGAGAGTATAGTTATACCAACACTCTTGTATGGGTGTGACACATGGGTTGTGAATGTTGCAACAAGGAGAAGGCTGGAGGCAGTGGAGATGTCATGTCTGAGGTCAATGTGTGGTGTGAATATAATGCAGAGAATCCGTAGTTTGGAGATTAGGAGGAGGTGTGGGATTACCAAAACTATTATCCAGAGGGCTGAGGAGGGATTATTGAGATGGTTTGGACATATAGAGAGGATGGAACAAAATATAATGACTTCGAGAGTGTATAAATCTATAATGAAGGGAAGGCGGGGTAGGGGACGGCCTAAAAAAAGATTGGAGGGAGGGGGTAAAGGAGGTTTTGTGTGCGAGGGGCTTGGACTTCCAGCAAACGTGCGTGAACGTGTTAGATAGGAGCGAATGGTGACAAATGATTTTTAGGGCTTCACGTGCTGTTGGAGTGTAGGCAAGGTAACATTTATGAAGGGTTTCAGGGAAACCGGCAGGCCGGACTTGATTCCAGGAGATGGGAAGTACAGTGCCGGCACTCTGAAGGAGGGGTGTTAATGTTGCAGTTTTGTAGCTGTAGTGTAAGACTGCCTTGATTGGAAACGGCCTATGTGTTAATAATGTAATATATATATTTATTATATATATATATATATATATATATATATATATATATATATATATATATATATATATATATATATATATATATATATATATATATATATATATATATATATATATATATATACAATCATCTAGTGATTTATACAAGCTATTGCAGTGAAATACATAAGTTGCATGATATACATATTCACCACAGTTCATAAACATTCACTTCAAACTATTCACATTTACTGTCAACAATACATAATTATCACCAACCAATTACTTTTGCTGCCAACCAAACCCATTCAGCAGTCGTTATACACACTACAACCCATACACACTCAGTACCAGCCATACACACTCACCAGCCATACAGACTCACTACCAGCCATACACACTCAGTACCAGCCATACAGACTCACCAGCCATACACACTCACTACCAGCCATACACACTCACTACCAGCCATACAGACTCACCAGCCATACACTCTCACTACCAGCCATACACACTCACTACAACCCATACACACTCACTACCAGCCATACAGACTCACTACCAGCCATACAGACTCACTACCAGCCATACAGACTCACTACCAGCCATACACACTCAGTACCAGCTATACACACTCAGTAACAGCCATACTTACTCAGTAACAGCCATACACAATCAGTAACAGCCATACACACTCCTAGCCATACACACTCACTACCAGCTATACACACTCACTACCAGCCATACACACTCACTACCAGCCATACACACTCACTACCAGCCATACACACTCACTACCAGCCATACACACTCACTACCAGTCATACACACTACCAGTCATACAGATTTAGTACTAGTCATACACACTCACTACCAGCCATACACACTACCAGCCATACACACTACAGCCATACACACTCCCAGCCATACAGACTCACTACCAGCCATACAGACTCAGTACCAACTATACACACTACCAGCCATAAACACGCACTACCAGCCATACACACTCAGTAAAAGCCATATACACTCACTACCAGCCATATACACTCACTACCAGCCATACATGCCCTACCAGTCATACACACTCACTACCAGCCATACACACTCACTAATAGCCATACACACTCACTACCAGCCATACACACTCACTACCAGCCATACACACTCACTACCAGCCATACACACTCACTACCAGCCATACACACTACCAGCCATACACACTACCAGCCATACAGACTCACTACCAGCCATACAGACTCAGTACCAGCCATACACACTCACTACCAGCCATATACACTCACTACCAGCCATATACACTCACTACCAGCCATACATGCACTACCAGTCATACACACTACCAGCCATACACACTCACTATCAGTCATTCAGCCTCAGTACCAGCCATACACACTCACTATAAGAAAAACATTCACTACCAGTCATACACACTCACTACCTGCCATACAGACTCACTACCAGCCATACACACTCACTAACAGCCATACAGATTCAGTACTAGCCATACACACTCAGTACAGCCATACACACTCAGTACCAGCCATACACACTCACTATCAGTCATTGAGCCTCAGTACCAGCCATACACACTCACTACTAGCTATACAGATTCAGTACCAGCCATACACACTTACTACCAGTCATACACACTCAGTACCAGCCACACACACTCAGTACCAGCCACACACACTCAGTACCAGCCACACACACTACCAGCCATACACACTCACTACCAGCCATACACACTCAGTACCAGCCACACACATGACTCAACCCCTGCAACCACAACTAGGTGAGTACACACTACCAGCCATACACACTCAGTACCAGCCATACACAGTACCTGCCATACAGACTCAGTACCAGCCATACACATTTAGTACCAACCATACACATTCAGTACAAACCATACACATTCACTACCAACCATACACATTCAGTATCAACCATACACATTCAATGCCAAGCATACACATTCAATACCAACCATACACATTCAATACCAACCATGCACATTCAATACCAACCATACACATTCAATACCAACCATACATGTTCAGTACTAACCATACACATTCAGTACCAACCATAAACATTCAGTACAAACCAAACACATTCAGTTTCAACCATATACATTCAATACCAACCATACACATTCAGTACCAACCATACAGATTCAATATCAACCATACACTTTCAGTACCAACTATACACATTCAGTACCAACCATGCATTCAATACCAACCATACAGATTCAATATCAACCATACACATTCAGTACCAACTATACAGATTCAATATCAACCATACAGATTTAATACCAACCATACACATAAAATACCAAACATACACATTCACTATCAACCATACATATTCAGTAATAACCATACACATTCAGTACCAACCATACACATTCAGTACCAACCATACACATTCAATGTCAACCATACAGATTCAATATCAACCATACACATTAAGTACCAACCATACACATTCGGTACTAACCATACAGATTCAATAACCATACACATTCAGTACCAACCATACACATTCAATACCATCCATACACATTCAATACCAACCATACACATTCAGTACCAACCATACATATTCAGTACCAACCATACACATTCAGTACCAACCATACATATTAACCACAAGGTCCACCACAAGCTGGAGTCAACCAAAAATAACATTACACAAGATAAATGAGAACTTTCAGAGTCTGGCAACAAATCCTATGAATTAAAACTAATGGGTTAGATAATGTCATGTTAATGGTGTTTGATACTTCGTAATTGTGCATGTTACTGCCTTTATGGGACGGGGAGGGGGAGTGAGGACATGTTAATCTTTACCTGTCAGGGTCCACCCCTGTCTATCTGGGCCCTCACCTGTCTATATGAACCCTAACCTGTCTGTCCGAGTCCTCACCTTTCTATCTTGGCCCTCACCTGTATGTATGTGTCCTCACCTGTCTGTCTGGCTCTTCCTCTATGTGTCTGGCTCCTCCTCTGTGTCTGGCTCCTCTATGTCTCGCTTTTCCGCATGTGTTTGGCTCCTCTCCAATGTGTCTGGCTCCTCCCCTATGTGTCTGGCTCCTCCGCAATTTGTCTGGCTTCTCTACTATGTGTCTAGCTCCTCTTCTATGTGTCTGGCTCCTCCCCTATGAGTCTGGCTCCTCCCCTATATAGCCTAAGGGAGGGATCCCAGTCGTAAGTAGCATCTTGCCTAGAAGGGGAGGGCAATGAATGGATGTCTAGGGCAATTGGTATAAATTGCTGGCTAGACAGGTACTGCAAGGAACTTGCAATCCCATTCATTGATAACTGGGACAAATTCTCTGGCGATCGTGATATGTATGCAAGGGATGGGGTACATCTCTCTGGGGCTGGAGTGGTTGCATTAGCCAATTGATTGAGGGGGTCATTGATGACTTGTCTTGAACTTTAAACTGATAGATTATAGAGGTATGGGTGTTTGTGGGAAACAATCAGGCTGCTGTATTAGGTTGAAAACAGTAGATATTACCAGGATATCTCAGAGATATGTTTAAAAGACAATTTTCAAAATAAAGTTGCTAGTAAAGGCAAAGCAATTGATCAACAAACAAAGAGAGATAGTAGAAGGCAACGAGTGACTAGCTCCTTAAGGTTTACTATACAAATAGTAGGAGTCTAAGAAATAAGATAGATGAGCTAAGATTACTTGCAAGTGCAGGTAATATAGATTATATTGCTATAACAGAGACCGGGTTCAACCTGAAAGATAGAGAAATGCCTTCTGAATGCAACATACAGGGTTATAAACTATTCCACACTGATAGGGTCAACAGGAAGGGTGGTGGAGTTTGATGTATGTCAAAGATAATTTAAATTGTTGTGTTAGACAAGATATAAGATAAGAAACATCGAACACAGAATCTGTTTGGCTACAGTTTCTCGAGGGTCGTGAAAATTAATTTTGGGTGTGATTTACAGGCCCCCAAGCTTGATAGGAGTGCAGTATGCTGCTGTGGGATGAAAGTCATAAGGCGTCTAGATATGAAAATGTTGTGCTAATGGGAGATTTTAACTTTATACAAATTGATTGGAACAATGTGACAGGAAATCTTGAGTCTAGTGACTTTATTGATACGGTTCAGGATTGTTTTTTTAAAACAGTTTGTGACAGAACCAACTAGAGGTAGCAACCTGCTTGACTTGTTTCTTGCCAACAAAGAATCACTAATTAATAATCTTGAGGTTAATGATGAGCTGGGGAAAGCGATCACAAATCACTTAGTTTCAATTTATCAATATAACTGCAATCAAGTCTCTGTCTCAGACTTCCGCTTGGCCGACTTCACGGGACTGAGAAATTACCTGGGTGGGTTAAATTGGGATGACCTGACTATGGTAGGTGGTGTTGGTTGCCAGTATAACGTTTTTCAGAGCATAGTTCTAGCTGCCCAGACAACTTTTGTTCCGAGTAGGGAAATTACATCTAACAAAAATGATCCCAAATGGATAAACAATAGATTAAAATATCTCATTGGTCAAAAGAGGCATATATAGACGTATCAAAAGAAGGGAATGGCAGTTAAGAAATCAATATAATCAATTAAAAAGAGAAATAAAAAAGGAATAAGAAAAGCAAAAATGGATTATGAGGATAAAGTCGCAAGGATTCGAAAACTAACCCTAAAGGGTTCTTTCAGGTATGCAGAAGTAAGATTAGAGGCAAGATAGGCCCACTTAAGATTAATTCAGGTCAGATCACTGACAGTGGTAAGGAAATGTGTGAACCTTTAACACCTACTTCCTCTCAGTTTTTACTGAGGAAGATACTAGCGAAATTCCAGAAATAAATTATGTAGAACAGGACGATAATAAACTATGCACGATTGGGGTAACTAGTGACATGGTCCTCAGACAATAGAGAAATTAAACCTAACAAATCCCCAGGCCCTGATGAACTGCTTGCAAGAGTTTTAAAGGAATGTAAAGAGGACCTTAGCAAACCTTTGGCTAATCTTTTCAATATATCACTACAAACTGGCATAGTGCCAGACAAGTGGAAAATGGCAAATGTAATACCTATTTATAAGGCAGGTGACAGGTCCTTAGCTTGAACTATAGACTAATAAGCCTTACCTCCATAGTGGGAAAATTTATGGAATCAATAATTGTCGAGGCAATTGTAGCCATCTTGAAATGCATAAAATCGTCTTACGAATTTTCTATTTTTTTTTTCACTGAGGTATTTGAGGAGGTAGATCATGGTATTGAACATGATATTGTATATTAACTTCAGTAACTGACATTGGCTTAGCCAGTAGAAGAATTGGGCCTGCCCTCGCATGGGCCAGTAGGCTTGCTGCAGTGTTCCTTCTTTCTTATGTCTGGCTCCTCCCATTTGTGTCTCGTCAGAATGTCTGGAGCTTCATTTTTTATCTGTTTCTTCTCATATTTGTATTCTCCACTGTCTCACTGGGTTCACCCCTTTGGGGTTCTCTCCTGTATCTGGGTTCTCCGTTAATTGTGTGGGCTTTTGTCTGGTGTTTTCACTGCTTGGGTGCTAATGTGTGGGTTCTTTCCTCCAGGAAGGACAGATTCAATCTGAGTCCTTCCTGTCTATATGGGTTCTCCAGTGTTAATCGGGGTCTCCCCTGTACGTTTGCCTCCCTGTACGTTTGGGTTCCCTCCTATCTGTCTGCCTTCCTGTCTGGGATCTCCTTGACTGAGTTCTTCCCTGTTTGGGTTTCTCCTTTGACTGTCTGGGTTCTTCTGTACGTATGGGTTTTTTCCTGTCTGGTTCTCCCATTGTCTTGGTTCTCCCTTGTCTGTCGGGGTTCTTCCCTGTCTGTCTGGGTTCTCCCTTGTATGTCTGGTTCTCCTTGTCTATCGGGGTTTTCTCCCCATTGGTTCTCCTTGTCTGTTTGGGTTCCCCCTTGTCTGCTGGGCCTCCCTTGTTTGTCTGGTTCTCCCCTGCCTCTGGGTTTCCCCCTGTATGGGTTCTCCCGTCTGTCTGGGTTCTGTATTGTCTGTCTGGGTTCTCCCTTGTCTGTCTTTTTTTCCCTTCCTGTCTGTTTTCCCCCCATGTTTCTCTGGGATCCCCCCTGTCTGGGTTCTCCCCGTCTGCTTTGTTCTCCCTGTCTGTCTGGGGTCTCCCGTCTGTCTTGGTTTCCCTTTTCTGTCTGGGTTTTCCCTTTTCTGTCGGGTTCTCCCCTGTCTTTGGGGGTTTTTCCCCTTTTCTGACTGTTCTCCCTGTCCTCTGAGTTCTCCCTGTCTGGGTTCTCCACTGTCTGGTCTGCCTTGTCTCTCTGGGTTCTCCTTGTCTGTCTGTTTTTTCCCATGTCTGTCTGGAATCCCCCTGTCGGGGTTCCCCCCTGTCTGTCTGGGCCCTCTGTCATCGGGGTTTTCCTTCGGGGTTTCTCCTCTGCTGTCTGGTTTCTTCCCTGTCTGTCCCTCTGTCTGGGCTCCCGTCTGGTTTCTCCCCTGTCTGTCTGGTTTCTCCCCTGTCTGTCTGGGCCTCCCGTCGGGTTCTTCATTAAAACACAATGTGCAACTCACCTTGATCATTGTAAATTTTAATTCGACAATTCTGTTAAGCAAATTGTTTCCCATGTAATAACTAGGGAATGACTTTTCTGATCAACTTCAAACCCTAAATGTTGATGTATTTTAATGAAAAGCAGTTTTCTATTAATTTTGAGCTCTTTAGCTGCCAATTTTATCACAATGGATTTCAAAAAACTCTAATATTTTCTTTCCTGCAGAATTGCAGAAATTTTAAATAGAAAATAAATGAGAAAAGATAACTCTAAAATATAAAAATCCTCAGTTTTATAATGTTTTATAAGTTTAACGAGGGAAGACTTTTATTGTTTTCGAAACATTCTTAGCAATATTTTCTTTTTTTCTCACAAATTTTCGTTTATTACTTGAGAACTCCTTATTCAATAGGCCTTAAATTTGTTCAACCCTCGTGTAATGTATTTTTGGTAAGATTCATGCGACTACCTGCATGCGTGGGTGACCTGTGACAGTGTTACACAGGGACTTCCAAAGTTGTTTCTCTGTGATGCTTGGAGACAGTCTCCTCTGATGGTCGTTACAGTTACAACAGTGTTGTAGGTCGGTATATGTAATACAGTGTGTAGATGTTATTTTCTTTTTCAATCTCAAAATGGTACTGTAATATTTAACCTTGTTGTACTATTAGTGAGAGACTCTTGATCCAACTAACTGGACTCACCTTTCCTTTGCTTGGATCGAATTTGAATGCCTCCAGTGTCACAGGTACTATATAACCCCTACTGTTTTATCTGAATGACATCAGTATTCAGTGGCTGGTGTATCTTATGAAATGAATGGACTGTTTCGTCATCTAGGCTGTGTAGGCAAGTTTTCCTGAATTCTCGGCAGCAGCTGAAAAATGCATCTTGTGATCAGCTTTAAACTTTATTTCTGACGCGTTTTCCTCAAATGAAAAAAGTTGATGTTAAATTGTGTGAGTTATTGTTTGTCAGTTTTATTAATCAAACTGGTTTCTGAGGAAGGATTGGGAATGTCGCTTCCGGTCAGAAATATCAGTGTTTAACTAAATGGTTATTCAAGATTAAATCAACTTAATGTTTATTTTGTGTGTGGATAACATTGGTATACCTCAAGACCATTGTGAAGGAAAATTAGTTATGTATTCACGAAATTTACATAAAACTTTCTTCTTTTAAATGCTAGTCAGTTTTAAAGAAATGTTTTTTATTTTACATGTGTGTCCCAATTTGTTTTTAAAAAGGAAAATATAATCTGTTTTCATGGGTAATTCCCATGTTAATTAGATTAACTTTTCTATGCTGATTCTTGACAATGCAACTTGAGCTGCTTCAAACTTAATGTGCTTATGTATTTTAGGGTATTGTTTCTTTTTTCTTTGGAAGATTTGAAAAGACTATAGGTATGTCCTAATTTATCATTTAACGAAGAAATTTGAATATTAGTTTCCATGTGATGATCTGTGAATGCTGCTCCTGGTTACCCATACTTTCGAACTAATATTTTAAAAGCATTATCAACTTACGCCCACTCTGCACTATTCCAGTGGCATTGAGGCACAAAAATTGGGGCTATGGAATACATCTAGTTTAGTATGTTTGCGTCCCCGGGACACGGTGATGTTCAGTGCAGTGAACACAGACTCAGACACCTGGTCGGGTATCATTCCTTAACAGTTTTCCGTACTAATTTCCCGTACTCAGTAACTTTTAACCACTGGCAACAAGTTGGTTGAAATTTAAAATGCAACCATTTTTTTTTTCACACCACAATTAAGATTCCGTCATTTTCTTCCCCCCACTATCGGGGTTTTCAAACTGCACTCTCTTGATTACAAATTGGAAACACGTAATATATCTATGTTTATGTGTATACACACACACACACACACAGACACACACTCACAGACCTAAACTATAGACCAGTGTCACTTTCGTGAAAATGTAAAGTAATGGAGAAGATAATCAGGAGGAGAATGGTGGAGCATCTGGGAAAGGCACAAGCTTTTAAACAACAACCAGCACGGGTTCATGGGGCAAATCCTGTGTCACAAACCTTCTGGAGTTCTATGACAAAGTAACAAGTAAGACACGAGAGAGAGGGGGGTTGATTGCTTTTCTTGGGAAAGCAGGAAGGTTGACACAGTTCCTCATAAGAGATTGTCGAAATTAGAGGGTCAGGCGGGGATAACAGGTAGGGCACTGCATTGGATCAGAGAATACCTGACAGGGAGGCAACAACGGGGCATGGACGTGATCACAGTGGGCGCATGTGACGAGCGGGTCCCCCGGGTCATCAAGGACCAGTGCTTTTTGGTATATGTGAATGACATGACGGACGGGGTAGACTCAGAAGTGTCTCTGTTCCAGACGATGTAAATTAATGAGGAAAAGTAAAAAAGATGAGGGTTAGGCAGGGCCAAAGAGACCTGGACATGCTGGACACCTGTCCAGCAACTGGCTTCGAATTTAACCCCGCCAAATGCAAAGTCATGAAGATCGGGAAGGGCAAAAAAAAGACCGCAGACACAGTTAGGCTAGGTGGATAAAGACTGCAAACCTCGCTCAAGGAGAAAGATCTTTGGGGGGAGTATAACACCAAGCACGTCTCCAGAAGCACACATTAAGCAGATAACTGCTGCAGCATACGGACGACTGGCAAACCTGAGAATAGCGTTCCGATATCTTAGTAAGGAATCGATCAAGACACTGTACACTGTGTATGTCAGGCCCATACTAGAGTATGCAGCGCCAGTTTGGAACCCGTACCAGGTCAAGCACGTCAAGAAATTAGAGAAAGTGTGAAGGTTTGCGACAAGGCTAGTTCCAGAGTTAAGGGGAATGTCCTACGAATAAAGGTTAAGGGAAATCGGCCTGACAACACTGGAGGAAAGAGCGGTAGGGAAGACATGATAACGACATACAAAATACTGCGGGAAATAGACAAGGTGGATATAGACAGGATGTTCCAGAGAGGGGACACAAAAACAAGGGGTCACAATTGGAAGTTGAAGACTCAGATGAGTCAAAGGGATGTTAGGAAGTATTTCTTCAGCCATTGAGTAGTCAGGAAGTGGAATAGTCTAGCAAGTGATGTAATGGAGGCAGGAACCATACATAGTTTTAAGACGAGGTATGATAAAGCTCATGGAGCAGGGAGAGAAGGGACCCAGTAGCGATCAGTGAAGAGGCGGGGCCAGGAGCTGAGTCTCGACCCTGCAACCACAATTAGGTGAGTACAATTAGGTGAGTACAGACACACACACTTAAACACACACACACACACACACACACACACACAAACACAGTACGTTAGGCCCATACTAGAGTATGCAGAACCAGTTTGGAACCCACATCTTGCCAAGCACGTAAAGAAGCTAGAGAAAGTGCAAAGGTTTGCAACAAGACTAGTCCCGGAGCTAAGGGGTATGTCCTACGAGGAGAGGTTAAGGGAAATCGACCTGACGACACTGGAGGACAGGAGAGATAGGAGGGACATGATAACGACATATAAGATACTGAGAGGAATTGACAAGGTGGACAGAGACAGAATGTTCCAGAGATGGGACACAGCAACAAGGGGACACAGTTGGTAGTTGAAAATTCGATGAATCACAGGGATGTTAGGAAGTATTTCTTCAGTCACAGAGTGGTCGGGAAGTGGAATAGTTTGGGAAGCGATGTAGTGGAGGCATGTTCCATACATAGCTTTAAGAAGAGGTATGATAAAGCTCATGGCGCAGGAGAAATGACCCAGTAGCGGCCAGTGAAGAGGCGGCCAGGAGCTATGATTCGCCTGCAACCACAGCTAGATGAGCACAACTAGGTGAGCACACCTCAAGGGGGCAGGTAAAAGGGCCTAGAAAATGAGGTAAACAGGCTGGGAAACAGGTTACAGGGGTGTTGACCAGAAAAAACACAGCATCAGGGGCCCCCCGGGGAAAGGGAAAGGGGATATAACACGCTACGGCCGTTCCCACCCAAACAGGGCCAAAAAGGAAGGGGGTGAGCAGCTGGGAGCAGGTGGAGAGGAAAATAGGGCAAATGCAGAGGCACGATCATGCCACCAAGAGCTACAGGAAAAAAAAAGGGGGAAAAAGGCCATGTACAGACAGGAACCAGAGTAAGGAAAAAAGGAAGGGGGAGGAGGGGAAAAAGGGAGTGTTTATTCATGTGCTGCAGGAGAGGAGGGAAGGAAAACACGAAAGAGGGGGGCAAAAAAAAGGGTTGAGAACATCCTCAAAGAAATAGGGGAAAAAAATGTCCAATTGTAAATTTTCAAAAAAGGAAGGTACTAAAGGGGGGAAAAGACCCTCAAGCTGATTCTCAGGGGAGAAACAGTGCGGGACGAACCCCAAAGAAACCACGATTAAGGGGAAAGGAAGAATAAAGAGGGGGTTTCCGGGGCCCAGCAAAAAAAAACAGAACGACAGCAGCGAGGGGGAGGACACAAAGGCAAAAGGACGGAGGGGGGGCAAGGACGTGCAGAGGAAACCAGAGCAGGGCGAGCAACAAGAGCAAGACAAAGAACCACCCCAACACCCAACAACCAAGCACATATCCCCAAAAAAAACCCAAACCCCCCACTCAAACCCCCCCCCAAACCCCCCCTAAAGAACCCCATCCCCCGCCATCGCCCCCCCAAACCCCCCCCAAAAAACAGTGTTAGAGAGGCAACTGAAGGTATGGTACCCAATGCTGAGGAATAACAAATAAGTGGGAGGGGGAAAAAAAAGGGAAAAAAAGAGGCATAAAGGGACATAATAGCTCTAAAAAACCCCAAGCCCCCAGGGGGGGTTTAAAGATCCCATTTTTCCCCAAGGGGGGCCCCCAGACCCGGGGGGAAAGGCAGGGGAAACCCAGGGGGGGTGGAGGAGGGCACTGTTGATCAAAAACCGAGGGTTTTTTTTGATGTTTTTAAGGGGAGACAGGGGAAAGCGGGAGTTTCAAGTGGGAATGTACAGTCTGGAACCCCTTGGTAATTGCGTGATGAAAAAACCCCCCAAAAACGGAGGAGGCCAAGGCAAGAGTATGATGAAAAAAAAAAAAAGGGAGGGTTTAACGGGGGGCTGAATTGGCCAAAGGGGGCTCAGGGGGGCGGGAAAAAACTACTCACGGGGGGGACTTAAACCCCGGAAATAGACGGGGAAAATTTTTGGGGAGCCACAGGGTTTTTTTGGGGGGCCCCTTTCAACCAAGAACAGCATTCCGACATCTTAAAAAAAGAATCGTTCAGGACTCCCCTGTTTTTAAAATACTGGGTATGCAGCACCAGTTTGGAACCCACACCCCAAAGCACGAAAAAGGGGGGAAAAGTGCAAAAGGGTTTAAAAAAGACTAGTCCCGGGGGTTTTAAAGGGTATGTTCTACGAGGGGAAAAAGGGGGGAAAACGACCTGACGAAAACTGGAGGACAGGAAAAATGGGGGAAAAACGACATTTTGGGGTACTGAGGGGGTGAAAATTGGAGACAGAATGTTCCCGAGGGTGGGGCACAGCAAAAAAAGGGGGCACAGTTGGAAGTTGAAGCCCCCAAAGGGGAAACACAGGGATGGGGAAAATTTTTTTTGGGGTGGGGGGGAAGTGGAAAGCTTGGGGCGAAATTGGAGGAGGTTCCATAAATGTTTTTAAAAAGGTATGATAAAGCTCATGGAGCAGGGGGGCGGGACCCGGGGAGGGCCAGTGAAGAGGCGGGGCCGGGGCATAACCGCCCCCCAACCAAACCGGGGGAGACACACACACACACAAAAAAGGAAAAATAAAGCTCATGGGGGGGAGCGGGCCCCCGTAGGGCCAGGAAGAGGGGGGCCGGGGGGGACTGGCCCCCCGAAACCCAAAAAACTAGGTGAGTACACACAGATGCCATCTTTCCAACGGGAAAAACCGATCCTGGGGGAAAAAACAGGGGAAAAAGGGGTGGGGGGTGGCACTGCGGGGTAAAAAAAAGAGGGGTTTTTTTATGAGCTGGAGAGGGGGACAGGGGAAAAACGGGGTTTTTTAAAAAAACACTTCCCGCCCGGGGGGTCCAAAGGTGATAATTGCAGGGATTTTTTAAAACCCCCCACAAAAACAGGAGCCCAAAGGGGGAAAAGTAGATGAGAGTAATAGAGGGGATGGTTGACACCCCCGGCCGGGAAATTTGGGCCCAAAAAAGGGTCATGCGAGCGGGGGGGAAGTTTTTGACTGGGTGACTTCAACCATAAGGAAATCTTTGGGGGAAAAAAGAACCACAGGGGGGGCAAGAAACTTTTGGGGGGCTAAAATGTGGAGGTGGTACGGGGAAAAATTTATGTCCCCCAAAATTTAAAAAGGGAAAAACCAGAGAGAGGGGGGCGACCCAAAAGGGGGACTGGCCCCGGGGTTTTCCCCCCAGGTAGCGCAGATATTGGGGACATCACACATAAAACCACCTTTGGGGGAGTGACTTTTGGTTCAAAATTTTGCCCCCCCTAGAAAAAGTTACAAGTGGGGGGGGAAACAGGAAGGGCTGCACAAATAAAACCAAACTACAAAAAAGGGGGACTACGGGGGCATGAAGGGGCCCCTTAGGGTTTTAGGGGGAAAGAGAGTTTGGGGGGGAAGTCGGTAAACGAGATGATGGAATATTGACAAAAATTTTTTACGGGGAAGGGGGGGTTTATCCCCCCAAAAGGGGAACGGGAAAAAAACGAAAAAGCCAGGATGAGCCCCTGGGTTTACCCAAAGGTGCGGGGAAAAAAAACCCCAAGGGGGTGCCGGGGAAAAAGTAAGAAGTATAGAAGGCAAAGGACCCAGGAGAATAAAAGCAGCGAGAGCCAAAAATGAATATGCAAAAAGGGAAGGGGAAAACCCAAAGAAATCGAAAATAATACCAGGAAAAAAATCGGGGCCAAAGTTTTTGTACAGCCACATCCCCGGGGGAAAACAACAGTCAAGGATCAGGTGATCAGGCTGAGGAAGGGGAAGGGGGGGGGGTCACAAAAAATGACCAGAAGGGGTGGGGAGCTCAAATGAGATTCAAAAAGGGGGGGTTCCAGGGGAAAAAAGAAGGGCCCCAGAAAGGGGGAAAAAGGAATTTCACCACCAGGTGCTGGACACGAAAAACAAAACTGAGGGGGGAAAGGGGAAGGGGCCCCTTTTGAGTAGATACCTCAAAGGCGAGGGGGGCCCAAAAACCCTTTTTCTCCGGGCCCCGAGAGGGGAGCAGAGGGGCTATGTGCCCCCCAACAACAATCTTCAACACGTCTATCGAAACGGGGGGGTCCAGGGGGAAAAGGAAAGGGGGCAGCAAATGTTTTCCCAAATTTTTTAAAAAGGGGGAAAACAAAAAAGTGCCTAAACTACAGCCCAAAAGTGTCACTGAAAAAGGTATTAAAAGGGAAATGGGAAAGATTACCCAGGAGGGGTGGGGGGAGCACCTGGGAAAAAAATGAGCTTATCAAACAAGGCCAAAACGGTTTCAGGGAGGGGAAACCCCGGCACAAACCCTGGGTTCTATGACAGGGGGGAAAACATTAAAAAGAGAGGGGGGTGGGTAGATTGCATATTCTTGGACTGAAAGAAGGGGGTTTGACACAGCCCCAAACAAAAAATTAGTGCAGAAGATGGAGGACCAGGCGGGGATAACAGGGAAAGCCCCAAATGGATGGGGAAACCGTCGGGAAGACAGCAGGAGTCATGGTTCGTGGCGAGGTGTCGGGAGGGGCGCCGGTGAAGTGGGGGGGCCACGGGGGCCAGCCCTGGGCCCGGGGTGCTGTTTCGGGTTTTGGGAACGACATGACAGAAGGAATAGACCCGAAGTGTCCCTGTTTGCAGATGAGGAAGTTGATAAAGAAAAAATTTCCCTGGGAAGGGGACCGGGCAAAACCCAAAAAGGGATCTGGAAGGCTGAACCCTGGTCCAGCAATTGGCTCCGGGAGTTCCCCCCAACCCAAGTCAAGGGGAAAGGGGGGGAAAGGGGCAAAAAAGGGCCGCAGACGGAGTACGGGGCTGGGGGGCCAGAGACTCAAACCAATAAAGGGAAAAAAAGATCGGGGGGAGCAAAACCCAGGCACATCTCCGGGAGGGGGACATCAACCAAATAACTCCCAGCATCCCCGGGCCCCTTTAGAAAACCCTTTAAGGGCAGCTTTCCCCACATCTTAAAAAGAATCCCGGGACCCTGTACACTGTGTACGTTAGGCCCTTCTGGGTATGCAGCACCATTTTGGGAAACCCCCCTTTTTCCAAAAAGTAAAGAAACTAGAGAAAGTGCAATGGTTTTAAAAAGACTACCCCGGGACCCAAAGGGGTATGTCCACGAGGAGAGGTTAAGGAAACGCCCCGAAAAAACCCCTGGAGGAAGGAGAGATAGGGGGAATGATAAAATAAAAAGAAAATTGAGAGGAATTAAAAGGTTGATAGAAAAGGAATTTTTGGGATGGGACACAGCAAAAAGGGGGACACAGTTGGGTTGAAGCCCTGGGAGAATCACAGGGAGTTGGGAAATTTTTCCCTTCGGTTAAAGAGTGGCGGGAAAGGTGGGCTTTTTTGGGGAAAGGTTTGTAGTGGAGGCAGGTTCCATAAAAGTTTTTTAAGAAGAGGTTGATAAAGTTTTGGGAGCAGGGAGAGGCCCCAGTAGCGGCCAGTGAAGAGGCGGGGCCAGGGGCTTGGCCCTGCCCCCCAACCAACTAGGTGAGAAACTAGGTAAAGACACACACACACAAAAGTAACGACAGAAAACCACTCGGAAATTACTTGGGTTCCCTTGAGTTGACATTATCATAATACATTGCCCTGTCTGTCAGGGAAAAAAAAAAGAACAACCCCCCAAATCAAACAACACCCCAAAAAATTTTTAACTAAAACTCCCCCAAAAGTTCATTTTTGGGCCTGCCTCCTTGACATTGTAGGGAAAATAATGTGTTGTTTAAAACTATGTTTACAGTTTTCCCCCCCTTCAATTTTCACCCCCCCAAACAATTGACCATTAAATTTCCCCTTAACTTTTGACATCCTTTGATCCCTTTTTCCCTGGCCCCGATGCCAGGAGGGTAAATTTGTGCGACTGGAAGAGTCGGGGACAGGATTTTGGGCTCCCCCCGGGGGCCAAAAAGTTAATATAGGAAATTCCCGTCCATTTTGTAGGGCCCCATGCAGGTTAGTGAATAAAATTTTTATATTGTTTGTGGAAAAAGCGGGAAAAGAGAACAAAAAAAAATTAAACTATTTTTACTTTTTTTTTACTATTATTATTATTATTTTTAAAATTTTTTAAAATTTTACTTTGGGCCCCAAAAAAAATGTCTATTAAAATTTGGCTGCATTTATTGGCCCCCATTCCTCAAAGGAAAATCCATCTTCTCTTTCCCAACCTTTGGGGAAAACCCGTGAGATAAAAAATTGATCTGTTTTGTCGGTTCCCCAATAAGAGGCAATAAGCAGAAAGGTATTGTAAAAATTTTACAATGATAAAAAATTTTTTAAAAGGCTGACTTAAAACGTGTTTGTCATAAAGCTTTCACCCCCATTATGACAGTTTTTCAAGACCTTAGAAATTTTGATTCAATATTTAGGATCCCCCCTTTTTTTTATAAGACATTTTTTCCCTTTCCTTTCCATATAATTCTTCTTTCTTCCTTAACGCCATCTAACCTTACCTTGTTTCTTTTGACCCTTAATATTTCCGATTTATTACCCCCTTTCCCCAATTTTCCTGCTTCGGCCCCCTTTGTCTGTCCGTTTTCTACCCCTTTTCCCCATCTTTTCCCCATCTTTTTATCTCTTTTTTTTTATCTTTTTACTTTCTATCTCTCTATCTTTTATCTCTTTTTATCTTTTAATTTTTCTCTCTATCTCTCCCCTCATTCCCTTTTCTTTTTACTTTCTATCTCTTTTTACTTCTCATCTCTCTATCTTTTTTATCTTTTATCTCTCTTCCCCTTCCCCTTCTCTCTTCTCTCTCTCTCTCTCTTCTCTCTTCTCTCTCTCTCTCTCTTCTTCTCTCTCTTTTTTTGATATCATCATCAACTGTCCTTCCAGCTTTAAAAATTTTGGCCATCCTGAAAGATACTAACCCCCAAAGATAGTGAAGTGATTCTTTGGAAGGAAACATTTGAAGCTCCTTAACTACTGTTTTAAATTAAAAAAAATACCCAACGCTCGACTAAAGGTTTTAAAAGGGGCAGGGGCTTCAACCAATGAAAGCCATCCTGTGTGGGTATGAAAATATATTTTAAAAATTAAAAAAATTTAAAATTAAACCCTGTAAAAATAAAGTAACCACCCAACCCCCCGGGAAACTAATATCGGGTTAAAAAATAAAAACACAATTTTTCCCTTTGGGCGTGGGCATTTCGGTGTGCGGGTCTGGCGTGTTGTTCCACGTATCACGCCACCCCCCCGAGGCCGCCGACGTGCATATGTGGCGTCGAAAGAGGACACCATTTTACCTTGGACCTCAACAAAAGACCAGTTTTCGTCCACGACGGCTCCCGGAGCTCCAAGACTCCCGTCCCCGAACTGGAGCTGGTGACGCGTTCTCACATTCCCACCTTCGACCTCCCGGGAAGTAGCGTGGACCTTTGTTGTTGTTCCTACATTCTTTCCTTCCTACTTCCAGGTGTTGTGTGAACCTTTCTTGTTCCTAAAATTCCCCCCCTAACTACTTTAGGTAAGTAATGGACCCTTTTTGTGTTCCCCCCCCTTCTACCCAACCATTTGGGGTTATAAGGGAAAACTTGTTGTGTTCCGCCTCCGGGCACTTATTCTTTTCCACCCCAGGTGAGTTTGTTTTTCCCTTTGGGTTTTGCCTCTAGGGAAGGTCTGGGGAACTTTTTTTCTGCATTAAGGGAAGTTCTCCAGGGAATTTTTGCTCTGCCTTTTTTCCCTTCAGAAGTATTTTGGGGCTTTTAAAAAGACTTTTGGGGTTGCTTTCTTTTAAAATTTAAAACTTTAATAAGGAAGAATATTGATTTTTTTTTAAAAAATTGATTTTGATAGAAATATTACCCCCATAATGTTCAGCAAGTGAATTCAAAGTTTTTTCTTTGACTGGGGGAATGCTGGGGGTTTTTGGGTCCCACATTGTCCTCAAAATTTTTGGGGAACCCTTTTCAAAGTTAATGGGCACCACACCACCCCCGGGGTGGGACTCCCTAAACACGCCAAAAACCTGGGAAACAATGTCACACTTTTTTAAAGGGAAAAATGGGAATTTCCACCCTTCCATTTTGAGCCCCGGGCCCAGGGGTTTTGAGAAGGAGGGGCCCCATTGAGCCACGGGCCCATATTTGTTTTCCCTCCTTCTTCATTTAAAAAGTGCCCATTGTCAGGGAAAAGGAGGGAAGAGGGGGGCCCCACCCCTGCTCAAAAAAATAAAAAAAAAATATAAATATACTACCATCAGATAATTAGGGTAGAAAAACCAAAAAATTTAAAACAATTTTTTTGCATTAAGATGAAAAAAAAATGAAAAAAAACAATTAGTGTCCATCACCAACAAAAAATAATAATTCATTAAACGTTACAAGAATCACAGGGAAACAATACTACTAAAACAGGGATTCATAAAGGAGCACTGGGGGGGTAGACGATTCAGCAGAGGGGGGGGGAGTTGGGAGAGGGGGAAAGGGAAAGGGGTTGGGAGAGGGAAGGGGAAAGGGTTGGGGGAGGGAAAAGGGGGGTGGATGGTGGTAAACACCCAAGCTGTTGTAGAGAAAATCGTGTGGGGGAGACGGCCGGGCCCTTTTTTAAAATGGGGGGGGTGGGGGGTTTGGACTTGGGACAACCAGTCCTTCCACCCTTTTAATTTTCCCGAAAAGCTTGGGGGATCTTCCCATAGATAGATTTTTTTGTAGTAAAGGATAGTATATGTGAAGGGTTTAGTAACTAGTGAAGGTTTCTTTCACCCCCCCATGTTAGCCCCACCTATACAAGACCAAAAATGCCCGGGGGATCCCGAAAAAAAATATGTTTAAAATCTTTTTAAAACGAAAAACCCTAAAGCTAAACCAAAATTGATGTTTAGTTAGCTATTTTCAAAAAAACAACTTTTAAAGTCTCACCCGGGAAAACCTCCCCAAAAATTCATGCCCATAACAACCCTTGCAACACCAGCGTGGTCCCCTTTTCCCCCTTGCAACACCAGCGTGGGGCACTGTCACCTTTTCAACACCAGCTTGGTACCGTCACCTTTTCCCCCAGCGTGGGCACTGTCAACCTTTCAACACCAGCTTGGTCACTGTCACCTTGCAACACCAGCGTGGGAAAGTCACCTTTCAAACCAGCTTTTCACCAACCCTTTCAAACCCGCTTTGGGCATTTTTACCTTTCAACACCAGCGTGGTCCCCCTTCGCAACACCCCTTGGCATTTTAAAAAAAAAAAGGGGCACTGCACCCTTTCAAAACCCCTAAGGCACGCCTTAAAGGGAAAAAAAACACCAGCGGGCCTGTTACCCAACCCCAGGCCCTTTCACCTAACCCTTTTAAAAACCAACGTGGGGCACCGTCATCTTGGGAACACCAGCGTGGTCACTGTCCACCTTGCCAAAAAATTTTTATCTTGGTTTTACTGTCACCCTTTCAAAACCAGGGTTTACCTTAACTTTTTTACCTTGCAACACCAGCTTTGGGCCCCTTTCACCTTGCAACACCAGGGGTCATTCCCTTTTTGCAACACCAGCGTGGTCATTCCCTTTCAACACCAGCGTGGTCACCACTTGTAACACCAGCGTGGACACTGGGGCATCTTTTAACACCATGGGCACTGTAACCTTGCAACACCAAAGGGGGGTTACTTTCCCGGGAAAACCAGCGTGGTCACTGGGGCACCTTTTCGACACCAGGTGGTCACTGGGCATCTTTCAACACCAGCGTGGTCACTGTCATCTGTCACCCTTTAAACCCGGGCCATCAGGGAAAACCCAGGATAACTCAATTTAAATCAAATATTAATTTCCCAAAATATAATAATGAATGAAATTTAAAAATTAATAAAGAACCAAGAACACTAAACATAAAAAAAGTCTGGAAGCTAAACACCATCCAAAAAGGGCATGACAGGAGGGGAAATCAAGAAGTGAGGGGGCAAAAAACCCCGACTTCTTGGCTAATGGGCCTCTTTTAAAACTGAGACTCCGAGGCTATACCGGGGGTTTCTTGGCTATACGAGACTCTCGAAGGGAACGAGGCCCCTTGGCTATACCGAGACCTTTGGGGGGTTTTAAAGAGGCTCTCTTGGCTATAAGGGGAAATCTTGGGGTATACGAGGCCCCTTTTTGGTAGAGACTCCCCGGGGGCTATACGAGGCCTTTTATAAAGACCTCGAAAGGGGGCCTGAAAGGGTCTTGGGCCCCTTTCGAGACCCCCTCGGGCTATAAGAAACCCTTCCATACGAGAATTTCGAGGATACAGGGCTCCCTTTGGGTATACGAGGGTTTCTTTTGGCCCTAAGGGCCTCTTTTGGGATACAGGGAAAAAAAAAGAAATTGGGGGAAAAAAAGGAATCAAAGTGAGCTGACAGGTGCTGGGAGGAGGCATCAAACCGGGAAATGTTGCCAGCAAACCACCGCACTCCACAGAAACTGGAAGTAAAATTTGAAGAAGCCATCACAGAGACTCCCTTTAAAACCCAAACTTGGGTTTTAGTACAATTGAACCCCACTTGGGATACTTGTGCCCCCCTTTTCCCCGGGATACTTGAATATATTCATGATCAGTATACACCAGTGAGCATATTAATTGGGGACAGTTTAAATAAGACATTCAATTTGGGAAAAATTTAAAGTTATTCAAAAAATTCCAATAATGATATGGCAGATAATTTATTTAATAAGATATATGATCCCCTTTTAGGGGAAGGGACTGTATGTTGACCCCATTCACCTTGCTGTAGTCGGGGCCCCATCCGGGAACCTTTCCCTCAGGCTTTTTAACTTAAATGCAACCTCCTGCTGAATAGCTTCCCGTTTTCAGGTTTGCTCTGTAGGGAGAAAAATTTAATAGGTTTAAGTTCCCCCCGGGCAAAAACAATGATAACCCAGGTTGAAATTTTTGGAACATCCAAAACATTTTAAAAATATATTTTTCTTGTTTAATATAAAAATTAATAATTTTTGTTCCAAAAGAACCTTGGGGAAAATTTCCAACCTTTTTATAAAAACGCAATTTAATGTAGCCTTAATCCAATTAAATATATTTTTTTAAGTTTTAATAATTTAATAAAAAAAACACAATGAAATATATTTTTTTTTAAATTCAGAATGATTTTTGGGGAAATTATCTAGTCCAAACTCAGGGCCCCATCTTGCCCCTCGTTCCCCTTTTTTAAATCTGCCAAAAAGGGTTTAAAACCCTTTGATTTTTTTCTTTGGGAAAAATCTTATAAGTGCCTTTTACCCTTCAGGAACTGGAGGCAAAAGACTTCTGCTGCCATCATAAAACAACCAGACGGGATAAATATTCCAAAAACTACAGCATTTACATCAGTCCGCTCCCTTCTGTCCTCACGACTCTTTTAAACTTATATGGTCGCAAGGAGTTCTTCCCCCGCTTAAGCCCGCTATTGTTCTCCTTTTCCCAAACCAGGTACCACAGGACGTGATCCTCCCCCTACCGTCCATCGCTCTTACCCCGTAATTTTTAAGGTGATGGAAACCCTATAGTTAATAGACGTTTTATGTGGTTTTTGAGACGCACAATAGTCCCCCCGATTAATATTTCCGTAATGGGGCCCTTCTGCCATTGAACCCCCTTTCGCCTTTAAAACGTATATTCGTAAGCCTTTTCAAAACCACCGGTTATCGCTATCTCTTTCGACCTTGGGAAAGGGTTTATTTCGCCCTTGGGGTTTAATATCTTGGGGCCCCGGCCCAAACCCCTTTGGCCTTCCCGGGGGAAAACCTTTCCATTCTTCCTTAAGGCCTTCTTAACTGACAACATTTTTAGGGCCGGATTAGTAATAACTTTTTCCCGGGAAATTTGGGCCAAACTTTGGGTTGGGCCCCCCGGGTTGTGTTCTAGGGACAACACCTTTTTGCTTTCTATAAAAAAATTGGCATCTGTTCTCCATCCAATATTTTAAACTTTTTATGTGGATGACTTTTCTATAGCTGAGGGGGCTGACTGTCACCCCATTTCAGTTTTTTCCAGCATGCCATCAACCGGGTTTCTGATTTGGGGCCCCCACCCCGGGGGTTTTAAATTTTTTTGGGGAAAACTCATAAATTGTTCATTGACGCCCCGGGTCTCTGATCATCCATTGTAACCCATACGGCTCACGATCCCAGAACGGAAAAAAGGGCAGGTTTTTCGGCCCCTGTTTGACCGAAATTTTCCTTTGGGAAAAACCCGGTTTCCTTTTCCCGAAGGGAACGGGCCCGCCGGGGAACCTTTTTTAAAACCCTCGCCCTCTTTCCTGGGGGGGTGATCGTGGGGAACCCCCCTTCGCCTGCATTCCCGCCCCAATTTTTTCGAAACCGATTATGGTGACCGAAACCCCGGGGGCCTCCGCTACTCTTTCCCTCGTTAATCCCATCCACCCCCAGGGATTACGCTTTGGGCCCTTTTGGGGATTTGCCCCTTTTTTGGTTGGAAACCCCATGTAGGGAAACGAACATTCCATCCTTTTCCGATCGTTGTGATGCACATTGATTCGCTATTTTGTTTGCTCTCATGACCTCCGCCCCTTTCCCTGTATAGGATTGTTCGAAAGTTAAGATGTTTTTAATTTTTTCGTCGCCTTTTCTTACTTCGGGGCCCTTTTTTTTCGCCCCACATTCACCCTTTCTTCCCCTTTAGCTAACCCCCCTATATGTTTATGTGACATCTCCAATTCCCCTACCCCCTTGGGGAAATTCCCAAGGGCCGTGTCCCGTTCTATTCCCACCTTGCGCTTTACGGGGGCTTCTCGCCCCTTTTTTTTAAATTACTTCCGTTCCCCATTTCCTGGGGCCCTCGCAGTGTACCGATGGTTCCAAAATCCCCCTAGGGTCGGGTTCCAAAAGGGGTTTTTGGACAGCGCCGAAGAGGCATCTATTACCCTCGGGCAGAATTTACCGAATTATGCCATTCTTTTGGCATTTATCCGTTTTATCACTGCCTGTATCACCCCTTTGGGTTGTTTGACTCCTTAAAATTTTTTGTTTTCAAAAAAAGAACACCCACCCCCCAGTTCTTCGTAAACAACTTTTGGGTTGCCGTATCTCTTAAACAAGACAAAGATATTGTTTTTGTTGGGGGCCCTGGTTAAGAAGACGTAAAGGGGAATGAACAGGGAACACTTTTCTGGCCCGTCACAGTACATGACCTTCCAGTTTTAATAGAGGGGTTCCTTTTTTGGATATTTTGCGGTCATTGTACCCACCTTCGCAACCCCGGAAAAACGTTTCTGAATGCTTAAAAAACAAACTTTATTCCATTTAAAACCCAGTATAGGTTTCTGGTCTTTTTTTTTTCACCAATTTGAGGTTGGGGGACTACCCTCCCGCCCTTTTTCATCGGGCCCCAAATGTCTTCTCAGGGTTTTCATGGAGAGGCTCCCCTGCCCCCCTTGTGGATTGGGCAGGTTCCAGGTCGTTTGGCATATTCTGTTGGGCTGTCCACCTATCAACGAGCGCGCAGAATTTACCTCCAACGGGGCTTCCCCTTGGGCCCCTTTTTTTTACCTTCCTTCTTTCTATGAACCCTCCTTTTAAACCTGACCCCTTTTGTAGACTTTTTTACCCCGAAACTGACTTACTCCAAAACCCGAAGATTATACCTCAGCACCTCCTCAGTCCCCTACCTCGGGGTCTCTTTACCCCTATCCCTGCACTATCCACTGTCCTGCTGCACCCATAACCCCCACTAATCATCCATCTCCCCCTTTCAACCCATTCTCCCTGCATCCTGCAATAACCTGCAGTGCTTTTAAGGGCCCCTTTTGGGAAACGCTTTATTTGATTAAAAATAAAAACAGCAGGTAGAGTCGCAGGGGGAGCACCACAACTGGATGATTTACCAAATTTGGGGAAAAATTTAATTTTGAAAAAAAAAACCCAAACTACATTTTTTAAACCGGAGACTAAGCCATTTTTGATATAATCACAAAAATTTATTTCCCATCCCAAATTTAAATTTTCACACTACCGTGATTGTTCCCAAAAATTTCCGGGTTTTTTCATGTGGTTGCTGAGGCTAAAAATATGATTGGGATGTAAAAAATACCCATCCAGCCGATTTCTTTTTTGTCTGTACTCCCTGGGCCCGGGTAAGCATATGAGACCCCAAGGCCCGAACCACATGTGTACTCCCTTTTGGGCCCCCCCTTTCTTCACTTACCTTTTATTTGGGTCCCTGTGGGATATAAAGGAGTTTTTTCCCTTAGCCCCCAATGTTAACGGGGTGTGCAGATGAGCTGCTTTCCCCTTAGACTTTTTTTTTGGAGTTAAATTTAAAAGTCCCCTCCAAGTTTGTTTATTGGGGAAAACATCTGAAAGAGAATGAATGATAAGCTCAAACCCCAAAAAAAAAAAAAGTTCAAAAAAAAATAAACAAATTTTCGTAAAAAAAATTTTTTTATTATTGAAAAAAAACAAAAAAAAAGTAGGACAGGGCAAAAAAAAAAAAAATATTTTTAACAAGCTCCTTTATCACCAGTCATAATTTCACTATCCACATCTCCAAAGTGATTTAAAATTGAGAATAAAAACATTGCAAGTTTGTAGGTTTAGTATTTTTTAAAAGCAGGGGTCAGCACCGATCACCTGACATAGGGACTTTTTTCAAAACAATTCCCGACAGGAATTTTCATGTCATGGGAAAAAATCGGCGTATAACCTTATTACTCCAATCTAAGATGCTTATTTAAAATTTATGGAAAAATTTGTTTTTGGTAGTGATCACTTCATATAAGGGGGGAGACAGGTTACATTTCGACACACCGCCAAGCCCGACAATTGAAAAACGTTTACCCAACCAAATTTTTCTTCCCCTTAAAACCTATCAACCACTGATATCCCCACTGAAAGCCACCAACCAATTTATATCCCCCACTTTAAAGCCCCTCAACCACTTGGGGAAACCCCACGAAAACCTTTCACAATTCCCCTTTTCCCCGGCCTTGACTTTTTTGGGTTTTTGGGGGGGCCCCCTCCACGGACATTACGGCACTGTTTTTAAAAGCAGTCAAGTTGGTGACTGTAGAAGGCGCCTTTTAAAGGGCGGTGGGCTATTTCAGCCGGCAGTTCTGTCCTTTTCTTTCCTTGCTTAAAAATTTTTAATGCCTTTAATTTTATATTTATAGAATAAAAAGAC
>WNWK01013443.1:0-55343 GCA_009830355.1 Cherax destructor
ATCTCATGTGAGGAACTGTGTCAAAGGCCTTCCTGCAGTCCAAGAAAATGCAGTCAACCCACCCTTCTCTCTCTTGCCTTACCTCTGTTACTTTATCATAGAACTCCAGGAGGTTTGTTACACAGGATTTGCCTTCCCTGAAACCGTGTGTGTGTGTGTGTGTGTGTGTGTGTGTGTGTGTGTGGTTGTGTTGTTGTGTGTGTATTTGTGTACTCACCTATATGTGGTTGCAGAGGTCGAGACTCAGCTCCTGGCCCCACCTCCTTGAACACATTGGACCACGACTCTTCAACAACCTTCTTTCAGACATAAGATCACCAACCATCACCTACCTAGGAAGGAAGGAAGGAAGGAAGGAGGAAAGGAAGGAAGGAAGGAGGGAAGGAAGGAAGGAAGGAAGGAAGGAGGGAAGGAAGGAGGGAAGGAAGGAAGGAAGGAGGAAGGAAGGAATGAATGAAGGAAGGAGGGAGTGAAGGAAAGAAGGAAGTAGGGAAGGAAGGCAGGAATGAAGGAAGGAAGGAGGGAGGGAAGGAAGGAAGGAGGGAAGGAAGGAAGAAAGAAGGGAAGGAAGGAAGGAGGGAGGGAAGGAAGGAGGGAAGGAAGGAAGGAGGGAGGGAAGGAAGGAAGGAAGGAAGGAGGGAAGGAAGGAAGGAAGGAAGGAAGGAAGGAAAGAGGGAAGGAAGGAGGGAAGGAAGGAAGGAAGGAAGAAAGGAGGGAAGGAAGGAAGGAGGGAAGGAAGGAAGGAGGGAGGGAAGGAAGGAACGACTTCAGAAAATAGGTTAGCCTTCACATCCTCGGGACAACCTCTGTTTAGCTTTCTGGAGAGAAAGTGAGGGGGGAAAAGTGAGAGGGGAAAGTGAGAGGGGAAAGTGAGGGGGAAAAGTGAGAGGGGAAAGTGAGAGGGGAAAGTGAGGGGAAAAGTGAGAGGGGAAAGTGAGAGGGGAAAGTGAGGGGGGAAAAGTGAGAGGGAAAGTGAGGGGGAAAGTGAGGGGAAAAGTGAGGGGAAAGTGAGAGGGGAAAGTGAAGGGGAAAGTGAGAGGGGAAAGCGAGGGGGAAAGTGAGGGGGAAAGTGAGAGGGAAAGTGAGGGGAAAAGTGAGAGGGGAAAGTGAGGGGGAAAGTGAGAGGGGAAAGTGAGGGGGAAAAGTGAGAGGGAAAGTGAAGGGGAAAGTGAGAGGGAAAGCGAGGGGGAAAGTGAGGGGGAAAGTGAGAGGGGAAAATGAGAGGGGAAAGTGAGGGGAAAAGTGAGAGGGAAAGTGAGAGGGGAAAGTGAGGGGGAAAAGTGAGAGGGGAAAGTGATAGGGGAAAGTGAGGGGTAAAAGTGAGAGGGAAAGTGAGGGGGAAAGTGAGAGGGGAAAGTGAGGGGGAAAGTGAGAGGGAAAGTGAATGGGGAAAGTGAGAGGGAAAGCTAGGGGGAAAGTGAGGGGGAAAGTGAGAGGGGAAAGTGAGGGGGAAAGTGAGAGGGAAAAGTGAGGGGAAAGTGAGAGAGGAAAGTGAGAGGGGAAAGTGAGAAGGGGAAAGTGAGATGGGAAAGTGAGGGAAAGGTTAAAAAGAAAAGTGAGGAAGGAGAGGTGACATATTGTGAGGAGAGGGAGAGGAGAGGGAGAAGAGGGAAGAGGGGAGGGGAAGAGGGAGAGGGGAAAGAGAGATGTACTGGTGTTATTTTGAGTACTAACCCTGACTCTCTCTCCCTGAAGTGGACGGAAAAAAGCTAGCTTTATATTGAAAGAGAGAGAGAGAGAGAGAACACAGTAAGTGTGAGGGGACCAAGACTGTTCAAGGTGGCACTACGTGTGATGAGCAGTAACAACCTGGTTGTTCAGACGTTGATTCCACCACCAGGCCTTGTACCAGTTATTATTACTCAGTAATTTATACCACCGTCACCTCAACAATTATTATTATTATTATTATTATTATTATTGTTATTATTATTATAGTTATTATTATTATTATTATTATTATTATTATTATTATTATTATTATTATTATATTATTATTATTATTGTTATTATTATTATAGTTATTATTATTATTATTATTATTATTATTATTATTATTATTATTATTGTTATTGTTATTGTTATTATTATTATATTATTATTATTATTGTTGTTATTATTATTATTATAGTTATTATTATTATCATTATTATTATTATTATTATTATTACTATTATTATTATTATTATTATTATTATTATTATGAATAAGCGCTAAACACGCAGTGGCCCTATAACACCTGGGGAACGGGGGGAAGGGCCAAAAACCGGCTTTGATCCGAGGAAACGGACGCAGATCTCAGAATTTAGAAGCGTTAGGTGTCTAGCCCCAGGATTTAGAAGATCACTTAGAATTAGAGTTAGACGCGCCCAGCGTGGAGGAGGGGGGGCGCTGTACCTGGGGTATGGGGGATTAGTGTAGATGGGTGGGGGAGGGCGCGAGTGGGAGGGGGAGAGAGAGAGGGGAGGGGAAGGGGTAAGAGGGGAAAGGAAGAAGGGAAAAGGGAAGAAAGGAAGGGAAAAGGGAAGGAAGGAGGGAAGAAGGGAAGGAAGGATGGAAGAAGGGAACGAAGAAAGAAGGGAAGACAGGAAGGAAGAAGGGAAGACAGGAAGGAAGAATGGAAGGAAGGAATGAAGGAATAACCGAAGGAAGGAAGGCAGCGTGGAGGGGCAGTAGAGGGCAGACAGGTACCACCAGGTGGATTACAAGTGGAGGGAAGGCAGGTACGAGGTACTGGGTACCAAGTACTATTTACCACGTACTAGGTACCAGGTATCAGGTATCAAGTACCAGGTATCAGGTACCAGGTATCAGATACTAGGTATCAGGTACTATTTACCATGTACTAGGTACCAGGTATCAGGTATCAAGTACCAGGTATCATATACCAGGTATCAGGTACCAGGTATCAGATACTAGGTATCAGGTAACAGGTGCTAGGTACCAGGTATCAGATACCAGGTAACAGGTATCAGATACCAGGTAACAGGTACCAGGTACCAAGTATCGGATACCAGATATCAGGTATCAAGTACCAAGTACTAGGTACCAGGTATCAGATACCAGGTATCAGGTAATAGGTAAAAGGTATCAGATGCCATGTAACCGGTAATAGGTACCAGGTATCGGATACCAGGTATCAAGTACCAAGTACTAGGTACTAGGTACCCGGTATCAGGTATCATATACCAGGTATCAGGTAACAGGTACCATACACCGGTGTACTAACAAGGATGTACGGTACTGTGGTACTAGCAGGGGTACCAGTGTGGTACAGGTTTGGTATGTGTGGTATGCGCTGCGCCAGGCGCATTCTACTACCTCTTTTGTTTCCTCTGTGTGTGTCTCTCTACGAGGACACAAATATGTGAAGGGCGTGTGTATGGTCTCCCTGGCTAGTACTGGTCTCCCTGGCTAGCACTGGTCTCCCTGGCTAGTACTGGTCTCCCTGGCTAGCACTGGTCTCCCTGGCTAGTACTGGTCTCCCTGGCTAGCACTGGTCTACCTGGCTAGTACTGGTCTCCCTCGCTAGTACTGGTCTCCCTGGCTAGCACTGGTCTCCCTGGCTAGTACTGGTCTCCCTGGCTAGTACTGGTCTCCTGGCTAGTACTGGTCTCCTGGCTAGTACTGGTCTCCTGGCTAGCACTGGTCTCCTGGCTAGTACTGGTCTTCCTGGCTAGTACTGGTCTCCTGGCTATTACTGGTCTCATTGGCTAGTACTGGTCTCCTGGCTAGCACTGGTCTACCTGGCTAGTACTGGTCTCCCTGGCTAGCACTGGTCTCCCTGGCTAGTACTGGTCTCCCTGGCTAGTACTGGTCTCCTGGCTAGCACTGGTCTCCCTGGCTAGTACTGGTCTCCTGGCTAGCACTGGTCTACCTGGCTAGTACTGGTCTCCTGGCTAGTACTGGTCTCCCTGGCTAGCACTGGTCTCCTGGCTAGTACTGGTCTCCTGGCTAGTACTGGTCTCCTGGCTAGTACTGGTCTCCTGGCTAGTACTGGTCTCCTGGCTAGCACTGGTCTCCCTGGCTAGTACTGGTCTTCCTGGCTAGTACTGGTCTCCCTGGCTAGTACTGGTCTCATTGGCTAGTACTGGTCTCCCTGGCTAGCACTGGTCTACCTGGCTAGTACTGGTCTCCCTGGCTAGCACTGGTCTCCCTGGCTAGTACTGGTCTCATTGGCTAGTACTGGTCTCCCTGGCTAGCACTGGTCTACCTGGCTAGTACTGGTCTCCTGGCTAGCACTGGTCTCCCTGGCTAGTACTGGTCTCCCTGGCTAGCACTGGTCTCCTGGCTAGTACTGGTCTCCCTGGCTAGTACTGGTCTCCCTGGCTAGCACTGGTCTTCCTGGCTAGCACTGGTCTACCTGGCTAGTGCTGGTCTTCCTGGCTAGTACTGGTCTCCCTGGCTAGTACTGGTCTCATTGGCTAGCACTGGTCTCCCTGGCTAGTACTGGTCTCCCTGGCTAGCACTGGTCTCCCTGGCTAGCACTGGTCTCCCTGGCTAGTACTGGTCTCCCTGGCTAGTATTGGTCTCCCTGGCTAGTACTGGTCTCCCTGGCAAGCACTGGTCTACCTGGCTAGTGCTGGTCTTCCTAGCTAGTACTGGTCTCCCTGGCTAGTACTGGTCTCCCTGGCTAGCACTGGTCTCCCTGGCTAGTACTGGTCTCCCTGGCTAGCACTGGTCTCCCTGGCTAGCACTGGTCTCCCTGGCTAGTACTGGTCTCCCTGGCTAGTACTGGTCTCCCTGGCTAGCACTGGTCTCCCTGGCTAGTACTGGTCTTCCTGGCTAGTACTGGTCTCCCTGGCTAGTACTGGTCTCATTGGCTAGTACTGGTCTCCCTGGCTAGCACTGGTCTACCTGGCTAGTACTGGTCTCCCTGGCTAGCACTGGTCTCCCTGGCTAGTACTGGTCTCATTGGCTAGTACTGGTCTCCCTGGCTAGCACTGGTCTACCTGGCTAGTACTGGTCTCCCTGGCTAGCACTGGTCTCCCTGGCTAGTACTGGTCTCCCTGGCTAGCACTGGTCTCCCTGGCTAGTACTGGTCTCCCTGGCTAGTACTGGTCTCCCTGGCTAGCACTGGTCTTCCTGGCTAGCACTGGTCTACCTGGCTAGTGCTGGTCTTCCTGGCTAGTACTGGTCTCCTGGCTAGTACTGGTCTCATTGGCTAGCACTGGTCTCCTGGCTAGTACTGGTCTCCCTGGCTAGCACTGGTCTCCCTGGCTAGCACTGGTCTCCTGGCTAGTACTGGTCTCCTGGCTAGTATTGGTCTCCTGGCTAGTACTGGTCTCCCTGGCAAGCACTGGTCTACCTGGCTAGTGCTGGTCTTCCTAGCTAGTACTGGTCTCCTGGCTAGTACTGGTCTCCTGGCTAGCACTGGTCTCCCTGGCTAGTACTGGTCTCCCTGGCTAGCACTGGTCTCCTGGCTAGCACTGGTCTCCCTGGCTAGTACTGGTCTCCCTTGCTAGTATTGGTCTCCCTGGCTAGTACTGGTCTCCCTTGCTAGTACTGGTCTCCCTGGCTAGCACTGGTCTCCCTGGCTAGTACTGGTCTCCCTGGCTAGTACTGGTCTCCTTGGCTAGTAGTATTGTTCTCCCTGGCTAGTACTGGTCTCCCTGGCTAGTACTGGTCTCCCTGGCTAGTACTAGTCTCCCTGGCTAGTAGTACTGTTCTCACTGGCTAGTACTGGTCTCCCTGGCTAGTACTGGTCTCCCTGGCTAGTACTGGTCTCCTTGGCTAGTAGTACTGTTCTCCCTGGCTAGTACTGGTCTCCCTGGCTAGTAGTACTGTTCTCACTGGCTAGTACTGGTCTCATACCATCAACGCTCTTCTTGCCGAATAAGGCAAATGAAAATTTGTGTATGCAACGAAAAAAATACAATTCATTGTGTTTCTTTATTATTAAATTGTTGTAAATTATATAAAATATATTTAGATAGATTAGGCTAAATTAAATTGCGCTTGTTATATTAAGGTTAGGTAAGTTTTCTAAGGTTCTTTTGGTACAAAATTATTAATTTTTACATTAACATAAATGAAAAAATATATCTTTTAACGTATATGAGAAAATTTTATAAAAGACTTAATTTTAAACGAGTTCTTGCTAATTGACCAGTTTTACCTATTCGGCACGACATATATATATATGTGCTGAATAGTGTGGAGAATGGTTGTTAAAGGATATTGTGTATGGTTGCAGGGGTTGAGTCACAGCTCCTGGCCCCGCCTCTTCACTGGTCGATACTAGGTCACTCTCTCCTTGCTCCATGAGCTTTATTATACCTCTTCTTAAAGCTATGTATGGATCCTGCCTCCACTACATCACTCTCCAGACTATTCCACTTCCTGACAACTCTGTGACTGAATAAATACTTCCTAACAACCCTGTGACTCATCTGATTTTTCAACTTCCAGTTGTGACCCCTTGTTGTTCTTGTGTCCCATCCACCTTGTCAATTCCTCTCATTATTTAGTATGTCGTTATCATGTCCCCCCTGTCCCTCCTGTCCTCCAGTGTCGTCAGGTTGAGTTCCCTTAACCTCTCCTCGTAGGACATACTCCTTAGCTCTGGAACTAGTCTTGTTGCAACCCTTTGCACTTTCTCTAATTTCTTTACGTGTTCGACCAGGTGTGGGTTCCAAACTGGTGCTGCATACTCCAGTACTTGCCTGGCGTGCACGGTGTACAGAGTCGTGAGTGACTCCTTACTCAGATGAAACGCTATTCTTAAGTTTGCCATGCGCCCATATAATAACATATAATAACATATAAGAACATAAGAAGGACGGAAGTAGCACTGCAGCAGGCCTACTGGCCCATGCTAGGCAGGTCCAACTCACACCCTCTCTTGTATTTATCTAAGCTATATTTCAAGCTACACAAGGTTTTAGCTTCAATAACGGTACTCTGGAGTTTGGTCCACTCATCCACAACTCTATTACCAAACCAGTGCTTTCCTATAACCTTCCTGAACCTAAATTTTTCCAACTTAAAACCATTGCTGCGAGTCCTGTCTGGGTTAGATATTTTTAGCACCTTATTTACATCCCCTTTATTTATTCCTGTTTTCCATTTATACACCTCAATCATATTTTCCCTAATTCTACGTCTTTCTAGAGAGTGTAGGTTCAGGGCCCTCAGTCTATCCTCTTAGGATAGACAGTGACCTCAGTCTATCCTCGTAGGATAGACAGTGCCATCAGTCTATCCTCCTAGGATAGACAGTGCCAACAGTCTATCCTCGTAGGATAGACAGTGCCCTCAGTCTATCCTCGTAGGATAGACAGTGCCCTCAGTCTATCCTCGTAGGATAGACAGTGTCATCAGTCTATCCTCGTAGGATAGACAGTGCCATCAGTCTATCCTCGTAGGATAGACAATGCCATCAGTCTATCCTCGTAGGATAGACAGTGCCCTCAGTCTATCCTCGTAGGATAGACAGTGACCTCAGTCTGTCCTCGTATGATAGACAGTACCCTCAGTCTATCCTCGTAGGATAGACAGTGCCCTCAGTCTATCCTCGTAGGATAGACAGTGCCATCAGTCTATCCTCGTAGGATAGACAATGCCATCAGTCTATCCTCGTAGGATAGACAGTGCCATCAGTCTATCCTCGTAGGATAGACAGTATCATCAGTCCATCCTCGTAGGATAGACAGTGCCATCAGTCTATCGTAGGATAGACAGTGTCATCAGTCTATCCTCGTAGGATAGACAGTTCCATCTGTCTATCCTCGTAGGATACACAGTGCCCTCAGTCTATCCTCGTAGGCTAGACAGTGCCCTCAGTCTATCCTCGTAGGATAGACAGTGCCCTCAGTCTATCCTCGTAGGATAGACAGTGCCCTCAGTCTATCCTCGTAGAATAGACAGTGCCCTCAGTCTATCCTCGTAGGATAGACAGTGCCCTCAGTCTATCCTCGTAGGATAGACAGTGCCCTCAGTCTATCCTCGCAGGATAGACAGTGCCCTCAGTCTATCCTCGTAGGATAGACAATGCCATCAATCTATCCTCGCAGGATACACAGTGCCCTCAGTCTATCCTCGCAGGATAGACAGTGCCATCAATCTATCCTCGCAGGATACACAGTGCCCTCAGTCTATCCTCGTAGGATAGACAGTGCCCTCAGTCTATCCTCGTAGGATAGACAGTGCCCTCAGTCTATCCTCGCAGGATAGACAGTGCCCTCAGTCTATCCTCGTAGGATAGACAGTGCCATCAATCTATCCTCGCAGGATACACAGTGCCCTCAGTCTATCCTCGCAGGATAGACAGTGCCATCAGTCTATCCTCGCAGGATAGACAGTGTCCTCAGTCTATCCTCGCAGGATAGACAGTGCCCTCAGTCTATCCTCGCAGGATAGACAGTGCCCTCAGTCTATCCACGTAGGATAGACAGTGCCATCAATCTATCCTCGCAGGATACACAGTGCCCTCAGTCTATCCTCGCAGGATAGACAGTGCCATCAGTCTATCCTCGCAGGATACACAGTGCCCTCAGTCTATCCTCGCAGGATAGACAGTGCCATCAATCTATCCTCGCAGGATACACAGTGCCCTCAGTCTATCCTCGTAGGATAGACAGTGCCCTCAGTCTATCCTCGTAGGATAGACAGTGCCCTCAGTCTATCCTCGCAGGATAGACAGTGCCCTCAGTCTATCCTCGTAGGATAGACAGTGCCATCAATCTATCCTCGCAGGATACACAGTGCCCTCAGTCTATCCTCGCAGAATAGACAGTGCCATCAGTCTATCCTCGCAGGATAGACAGTGACCTCAGTCTATCCTCGTAGGATAGACAGTGCCATCAGTCTATCCTCGTAGGATAGACAGTGCCAACAGTCTATCCTCGTAGGATAGACAGTGCCATCAATCTATCCTCGCAGGATACACAGTGCCCTCAGTCTATCCTCGCAGAATAGACAGTGCCATCAGTCTATCCTCGCAGGATAGACAGTGCCCTCAGTCTATCCTCGCAGGATAGACAGTGCCCTCAGTCTATCCTCGCAGGATAGACAGTGCCCTCAGTCTATCCTCGTAGGATAGACAGTGCCATCAATCTATCCTCGCAGGATACACAGTGCCCTCAGTCTATCCTCGCAGGATAGACAGTGCCCTCAGTCTATCCTCGCAGGATACACAGTGCCCTCAGTCTATCCTCGCAGGATAGACAGTGCCCTCAGTCTACCCCCATAGGGAAGATATGCTGCAGCAGTGATCTGGTTGAGTTGCGCCTCAGGGATGTGCTTGGTGTTATACTCAATGATGGTCGTGCGCCTCAGGGATGTGCTTGGTGTTATACTCAATGATGGTCGTGCGCCTCAGGGATGTGCTTGGTGTTATACTCAATGATGGTCGTGCGCCTCAGGGATGTGCTTGGTGTTATACTCAATGATGGTCGTGCGCCTCAGGGATGTGCTTGGTGTTATACTCAATGATGGTCGTGCGCCTCAGGGATGTGCTTGGTGTTATACTCAATGATGGTCGTGCGCCTCAGGGATGTGCTTGGTGTTATACTCAATGATGGTCGTGCGCCTCAGGGATGTGCTTGGTGTTATACTCAATGATGGTCGTGCGCCTCAGGGATGTGCTTGGTGTTATACTCAATGATGGTCGTGCGCCTGAGGGATGTGCTTGGTGTTATACTCAATGATGGTCGTGCGCCTCAGGGATGTGCTTGGTGTTATACTCAATGATGGTCGTGTTGAGTCAGGGTGAAGACTGATACACACAATGTTATTTAGCTTCAGTTACAGTGAGTGAGAGTGAACAAGGATTTGCATCCTCTACAGGTGAAGCGTCGTACGTTTGGCAGCGAGTGTGTAAAGTATCGTATGTGTGGCAGCGGGTGTGTGAAGCGTCGTACGTGTGGCAGCGGGTGTGTGAAGCGTTATATATGTGGCAGCGAGTGTGTAAAGTATTGTACATGTGACAGCGGGTGTGTGAATCGTCGTACGTGTGGCAGCGGGTGTGTGAAGCGTCGTATGTGTGGCAGCAGGTGTGTGAAGCGTAGTACGTGTGGCAGCGGGTGTGTGAAGTGTCGTACGTGAGGCAGCGGGTGTGTGAAGCGTCGTACGTGTGGCAGCGGGTGTGTGAAGCGTCGTACGTGTGGCAGCGGGTGTGTGAAGCGTCGTACGTGTGGCAGCGGGTGTGTGAAGCGTCGTACGTGTGGCAGCGGTGGCAGCTTCCGGGTTGTGTAATATACAACGTGTGGATAATAACGTTACAATAAACAACGTGTCTGTCTTCTCTTCACTGTTAGGCTGACAATGAAGCGCTAAACCCTCAGGGGTCACACAGCGCCTTGAGAATGAAAGGTAGTCAGGTTTGATCCGATGATGCGGAGGCTCCACTTTCTTGGATCAAGAGCCTTTGTGTAACCTTTGTATTAACCAACATGATCATTTTGGCTTAATGGGAGACATGGGGAACACTTTCCCCCATGATATGGGGAACACTTTCCCCCATGATATGGGGAGCACTTTCCCCCATGATATGGGGAACACTTTCCCCTATGATATGGGGAACACTTTCCCCCATGATAGGGGGAGCACTTTCCCCCATGATATGGGGAACACTTTCCCCCATGATATGAGGAACACTTTCCCCCCATGATATGTGGAACACTTTCCCCCATGATATGGGGAACACTTTCCCCATGATATGAGGAACACTTACTTCCATGATATGGGGAACACTTTCCCCCATGATATGGGGAACACTTACCCCCATGATATGGGGAACACTTACCCCTATGATATGGGGAACACTTTCCCCCATTATATGGGGAACACTTTCCCCCATGATATAGGGAACAGAGAGAGTAAATAACGTCGGTCAGTTTGTAATCACTCGGAGTTGAACCCGGGTGTTTTAATTGTGAGCCTCAGGTGAAAGTCACCTAATATGAAGATGTGATGGTGTTGTAACCTGAGGAAGAGGGGAGAGGGAGGGGGAGGGAGGGAGGGGAGGGTAAGGGAGGGAGGGGAGGGGAGGGGAGGGGAGGGAGAAGAAAGAGGGGAGGAGGAAGAATCACAAGAATTTACCTTAAGCCTATAACAGTCCTGTAGGTCTAGCAGTGTGGTCTTGAAGCCCTGGCTGGTAGGTCTGGCAGTGTGGTCTTGAAACCCTGGCTGGTAAGTCTGGCAGTGTGGTCTTGAAGCCCTGGCTGGTAAGTCTGGCAGTGTGGTCTTGAAGCCCTGGCTGGTAAGTCTGGCAGTGTGGTCTTGAAGCCCTGGCTGGTAGGTCTAGCAGTGTGGTCTTGAAGCCCTGGCTGGTAGGTCTGGCAGTGTGGTCTTGAAGCCCTGGCTGGTAGGTCTGGCAGTGTGGTCTTGAAGCCCTGGCTGGTAAGTCTGGCAGTGTGGTCTTGAAGCCCTGGCTGGTAGGTCTAGCAGTGTGGTCTTGAAGCCCTGGCTGGTAGGTCTGGCAGTGTGGTCTTGAAGCCCTGGCTGGTAGGTCTGGCAGTGTGGTCTTGAAGCCCTGGCTGGTAGGTCTGGCAGTGTGGTCTTGAAGCCCTGGCTGGTGGGTCTAGCAGTGTGGTCTTGAAGCCCTGGCTGGTAGGTCTGGCAGTGTGGTCTTGAAGCCCTGGCTGGTAGGTCTGGCAGTGTGGTCTTGAAGTCCTGGCTGGTAGGTCTGGCAGTGTGGTCTTGAAGTCCTGGCTGGTAGGTCTGGCAGTGTGGTCTTGAAGCCCTGGCTGGTAGGTCTGGCAGTGTGGTCTTGAAGCCCTGGCTGGTAAGTCTGGCAGGTGGTCTTGAAGCCTGGCTGGTAGTGGCGGTGGTCTGGCAGTGTGGTGTGTTGAAGCCCTGGCTGTAGGTCTGCAGGTGGTCTTGAAGCCCTGGCTGGTAGGTCTGCAGTGTGGTCTTGAAGCCCTGGCTGGGGTCTGGCGTGTGGCTTGAAGCCCTGGCTGGAGGTCTGGTGTGGTCTGGCCCTGGCTGGTAGGTCTGGCTGTGGTCTTGGCCCTGGTGGTAGGTCTGGAGTGTGGTCTTGAAGCCCTGGCTGGTAAGTCTGGCAGTGTGGTCTTGAAGCCCTGGCTGGTAGGTCTGCAGTGTGGTCTTGAAGCCCTGGCTGGTAGGTCTGGCAGTGTGGTCTTGAAGCCCTGGCTGGTAGGTCTGGAGTGTGTCTTGAGCCCTGGCTGGTAGGTCTGGCAGTGTGGTCTTGAGCCCGGCTGGTAGTGGTGGTCTGAGCCCGGCTGGTAGGTCTGGCAGTGGTCTTGAAGCCCTGGCTGGTAGGTCTGGCAGTGTGGTCTTAGCCCTGGCTGGTAGGTCTGGCAGTGTGGTCTTGAAGCCCGGCTGAGGTCTGGCAGGTGGTCTTGAAGCCCTGGCTGGTAGGTCTGGCAGTGTGGTCTTGAAGCCCTGGCTGGTAGGTCTGGCAGTGTGGCTTGAAGCCCTGGCTGGTAGGTCTGGCAGTGTGGTCTTGAGTGGCTGGTAGGTCTGGCAGTGTGGTCTTGAAGCCCTGGCTGGTAGGTCTGGCAGTGTGGTCTTGAAGCCCTGGCTGGTAGGTCTGGCAGTGTGGTCTTGAAGCCCTGGCTGGTAGGTCTGGCAGTGTGGTCTTGAAGCCCTGGCTGGTAGGTCTGGCAGTGTGGTCTTGAAGCCCTGGCTGGTAGGTCTGGCAGTGTGGTCTTGAAGCCTGGCTGGTAGGTCTGGCAGTGTGGTCTTGAAGCCCTGGCTGGTTCCAGGTGGTCTTGAAGCCCTGGCTGGTAGGTCTGGCAGTGTGGTCTTGAAGCCCTGGCTGGTAGGTCTGGCAGTGTGGTCTTGAAGCCCTGGCTGGTAGGTCTGGCAGTGTGGTCTTGAAGCCCTGGCTGGTAGGTCTGGCAGTGTGGTCTTGAAGCCCTGGCTGGTAGGTCTGGCAGTGTGGTCTTGAAGCCCTGGCTGGTAGGTCTGGCAGTGTGGTCTTGAAGCCCTGGCTGGTAGGTCTGGCAGTGTGGTCTTGAAGCCCTGGCTGGTAGGTCTGGCAGTGTGGTCTTGAAGCCCTGGCTGGTAGGTCTGGCAGTGTGGTCTTGAAGCCCTGGCTGGTAGGTCTGGCAGTGTGGTCTTGAAGCCCTGGCTGGTAGGTCTGGCAGTGTGGTCTTGAAGCCCTGGCTGGTAGGTCTGGCAGTGTGGTCTTGAAGCCCTGGCTGGTAGGTCTGGCAGTGTGGTCTTGAAGCCCTGGCTGGTAGGTCTGGCAGTGTGGTCTTGAAGCCCTGGCTGGTAGGTCTGGCAGTGTGGTCTTGAAGCCCTGGCTGGTAGGTCTGGCAGTGTGGTCTTGAAGCCCTGGCTGGTAGGTCTGGCAGTGTGGTCTTGAAGCCCTGCTTAGGTCTGAGGGTCTTAAGCGCATGGACTGGTAGGTCTGCAGTGTGGTCTTAAGCCCTGGCTGGTAGGTCTGGAGTGTGGTCTTGAAGCCGGCTGTAGGTCTGGCAGTGTGGTCTTGAAGCCCTGCTGGTAGGTCTGGCAGTGTGGTCTTGAAGCCCTGGCTGGTAGGTCTGGCAGTGTGGTCTTGAAGCCCTGGCGGTAGGTCTAGCAGGGTCTTGAGCCCTGGCAGGTCTGGTGTGGTCTTGAAGCCCTGGCTGGTAGGTCTGGCAGTGTGGCTGGCCCTGGCTGGTAGGTCTGCAGTGTGGTCTTGAGCCGCTGAGGTCTGGCAGTGTGGTCTTGAACAGCTGCAGTGTCTTAGCAGTCCATGGCTGAAGGTAGGTCTGGCAGTGTGGTCGCCTGCTGATTATGTATTATTGGTATTATAGTGAGGGAGAGAAGGAGAGAGAGATGAAGAGTGGAGGTGAGAGGGGGAGATGAGGAGAGAGTAGAGCGAAGCTGAGCTGTAGAGTATGGCAGTGGTCTTAAAGAAAGCTGGTGGTAGGTTAGAGTGTGGTCTTGAAGAGGTGGTGGAAGGACCTGCTTCTGCATGTGGGATATTGGTCTTGAAGCTGGGAGGTGGGAGGGCTGGAAGGTGGGAAGCTGGGGATTGGTCGAAGGGCTGGGGAAGGTGGGAAGCTGGGGAAGGTGGAGTGGGTTGAGAGGTGGTGGGGGTTGGAGGATGTCAGGTGACATCACAACCTTGGTCTCGGACCTATTACTGTCTGGCAGCTGTGGTCTTAAGGAGGAGTGGGACCAGTTATCAGTCATCGTCGTCCACTATGTTGAGGTTATCTCTGGTGATAACGACCTGAGCCAGGTTCTCAAGACTCCATTACTCACCTGAGAGATAACACAATAAGTGTCAGGGGCCCAGGACTGTTCAACAGCCTCCCAGCATACATAAGAGGGATTACCAATAGACCCCTGACTGTCTTCAAGACTCCTGGCTCTTTTGAAAATCCTTAGTTATTTTCAAGACTCCTGACAGTTTTTAGGACCCCTGGCTGTTTATAAGACCCCTGGCTGTCTTTAAGATCCCTGGTTGTCTTCAGGAATCCTGGTTGTCTTCAAGACCCCTGGTTGTCTTCAAGAAGGAGCTGAACAGACACAAAGTCAGTACCTAACTAACCAGGCTGTGGTTCTTACGTTGGATTGTGTGTGGGTAGCAGTACAAATAGAGACTGTACAATGAACTTTCACTGCACACATAAGTACGATAAGGCACCTAAATTACTGGGAACGGTTGAAGGTCCTTGATCTGTATTCCCTGGAGCGCAGGCGAGAGAGATACATGATAATATACACTTGGAAAATCCTAAAGGAATTAGTACCAAGCTTGCTCACGAAAATCACTCCCTATGAAAACAAAAGATTCGGCAGGAGATGTAACATTCCCCCAATGTAAAGCAGGGGCGCCACGAGTACACTGAGAGACAACACAGTAAGTGGCCGGGGCCCAAGACTGTTCAACTGCCTCCCAGCATACATAAGGGGGATTACCAATAGACCCCTGGCTGTCTTCAAGCAGGCACTGGACAGGCACCTAAAGTCAGTAGTACCTGACCAGCTGGGCTGTGGTTCGTACGTCAGTTTGCGTGCGGCCAACAATAACAGCCTGGACGTTGACCCCAGAAACCCTCTCCAGGTAAACTCCAGGTAAAACACACACACACACACACACACACACACACACACACACTCAGGTAACCTGGGTGGTAATAAACAGGTGTTGAGTGAGTCCTCTTTCAGGAGGGAGGGAAGGAAGTAGGATCCCCGCTATTCTTCCCCCTCCCACTCTCTCCTTTCCCTCCCCTCCGGCAGTGTCAGGCAGCGTTGTTTCGTGTGTGTCGCAGGCAGGCAGGCAGGTAGGCAGGCAGGCAGGGAGGGCAGGATGACAGGCAGGCAGGGATGGCAGGAGGGCAGATCTAGAGAATGTACAGAGAACCTTTACTGCACATATAAGTTCCATCAAACACCTTAACTACTGGGAACGCTTGGAAGCACTTGACTTGTACTCACTGGAGAGCAGGCGAGAGAGATTTATCATAATCTACACCTGGAAGATTCTGGAGGGACTGGTCCCGAATCTGCACACAGAAATCACTCCCTACGAAAGTAAAACACTGGGCAGGCGATGTAACATACCCCCAGTAAAAAGTAGGGGCGCCACTGGTACACTAAGAGAAAACGCAGTAAGTTTCCGGGGCTCAAGACTGTTCAACAGCCTCCCACCAGCCATAAGGGAAATTACCAGTAGACCCCTGGTTGTCTTCAAGAGGGAGCTGGACAGATACCTAAGTCGGTGCCAGACCAGCCGGGCTATGGTCCGTACGTTGGTCTGCGTGCGGCCAGCAGTAACAGCCTCGTTGATCAGGCCCTGATCTACCGGGAGGCCTGGTCGTGGACCGGGCCGCGGGGGCGTTGATCCCCGGCATACCCTCCAGGTAGACTCCAGGCAGGTAGGGCAGGCAGGGAGAGCAGGGAGGGCAGGCAGGCAGGCAGGCAGGGAGGGCAGGCAGGCAGGCAAGGAGGGCAGGCAGGCAGGCAGGCAGGGAGGGCAGGCAGGGAGGGCAGGCAGGCAGGCAAGGAGGGCAGGCAGGCAGGCAGGCAGGCACATATCGAGTGGCTGCCTGTCATTTTTACACTTACACCCATCACAACTCTTTTTTTTCCCCTCGTCTATTTACGGTCTCAATCGATTTTGATTGGTATATATATATATATATATATATATATATATATATATATATATATATATATATATATACTGGAGCCGCAGGCAGACTCCAATCATGCGCATTAATCATGCGCGACTGGGTGAATTAGCGTAGATACTGGAGAGAGAGAGAGGAGAGAGAGAGAGAGAATAATAAAGATATTAATAAAGAAGGTAGGTGGAGTTGAGTGTGTGTGGCAACAGTGGCGGTAGGGATGCCACATGTATCCCCTCAGCACTCCAAGAATGTATCTCCAGTATCATGTTGTGAGGTGTAAGCAGCTCTAGCGCAGCTCACACCAGTCTAGCAGGCAGCAGCGCTCTCCAAGGCTCTCCTAGACACTGTCTACTTCAGACATTTCAGCGGCTGAGAGAGAGAGGGAGGGAGAGAAGAGGAGGAAGTGGAAATAATGAGAAAAAGAGGCGCATATGTCGGCTAGGCTCGGCGCAGAGCGCAGATGCCATTCGTTGCTTGATACTCAGGCAGCCTCTCCTCGCCCCTTAACTATCAATTCCTTATTCTTCTTCTTTTTTTCTGGGGGTTTGTGTGTTATTGTTGGGTTAATTCCTTGTTGTGCTTAATGTTCCTCTTCATTGCCTTCATCTTCGGCGAAATTATGTTAACTAAGACGTGACGACAATAAAAATTAATTATGTCACTTAGGTTAATATATTGGTTAGTTGAGGATCAAGTAAGAGACGGTCAGTCAGTGTTGTGGGAGATGGTGGAGGCAGCCAGCCAGCCAGCCAGCCAGCCAAGCCAGCCAGCCAGCCAGCCAACCCAGCCAGCCAGCCATCCGTACGTACGTCGGTGGCTGCCGCCAGTTACCTCTGTACATTGGTCGGGAGGAGACGTGTTGCAGCTGTGTTGATCAGGTTGAACCTCGCTCCACCACCTAAGTGTTGGGTGGCAGAGCAACACTTGTTCACCCTAGCCAGGATAACCCCGTGTCAACCCATGGATCTTTACTTACAGTGATTGTTCAAGCTTGTGGAACATTTGTGCCACTTGTCTGGAGCTGTTATATCAGAGTTGATGTGTGCAGAGGATAGCACAACACGAGTGAATGTTATATATAACATGTGTTAACAGAGGTGTTTACTGCACCCTGATGGATCTCCTTACTGATCGTACATAAGGTATATATGTGTATAAACTTCTGTGTATATACAACTGGAAAATATACAAGGGTCTGTGAATATTTCAGTGATTTATAAGTGTACCAGATATTGTGTATATTGCTACGTAAGGTGACAGTTGAGGGATCAGGCAGTGAGTGTGGTGTACATACAGTGATCAGTGTTCACAGCTCTTTAGTAAGTGACCTGAGCTATCAGTGATGTCTACCTTAAGCGAGGTCACGGTGCAAAGTGACGTCAAGTAATCGTTATCAGCAGAAGGGGTAACTACCACGGTATCACAGTCGCTCTGTATGAGTCTCCACTGTGTCATGTATCGGCCAGGCTTCACAACCTCAACTCAGCCTTACGGTAACATCACACGGCGTGTTATTTAATGAAGGGTCATCCACTTTGACCTGATTTGACCTCGGCGTGGACTGAGAGGGACAAGTTTGCCCGTGTCTTGGCCCGGGTGTGTGGTGGTGGTGGTGGTGGTGTCACCCCCACCACTCAGGCACTGAGTGTCACCCCCACCACTCAGGCACTGAGTGTCACTCCCACCATTCAGGTACTGAGTGTCACCTACCACCTCGGGCCTATAGTGAGGCACTACACGTGTATGGTGCTGTAACCTCGGGCACTGTATCAAGGACTGTGTGCTGTATCCTTCCTGTGGTCCCCCTCCCGGCCTACTAGGCTCCGTCAAGGCTGATCTGGCGTGTTTGATCCAGGTCATCACTGGTGGGAGGAGTGACCCTGGAAGCTGCCTCACCCTCCCCATGGTGACCCACGGTGGTCACCTCGTGTGCTTGGCCACTGCTGGCCATGGACATGTTTAGTCTCCAGCTTGAGAGGTAAGTAAGACTAGTGCAGCATTACTTGTTGTCTGTAGCCTAACCTGTTGAAACAGAAGTAACGAAGGAAGGGAAAGATATCGTCTCTGTAATGTCGTCTCTGTAATGTCGTCTCTGTAATGTCGTATCTGTAATGTCATCTGATTTACTCGTTCATTGTGAAATCTGTGACGCTGGACTCAGCGGTGAAAGGACGACACTGTGACCAGGTACCACTGAATACATTACATTTCTTATTAAGCCAAACGAAACAATCACAGAAGAAATCTTAAAAAAAGAAACACCCAGAGTGTATTGATCGAGTCACTGACAGTAGTGGTGATTGTGGTGACTGCACAACTATATCCACACTATTAGAGATTAGTGTTCGCTCCACATATCTGCAAAAATGACGTGAGCAAAAAGTGGATTTAATGTCGAGTTAGCGGCCGCTGCTTCTTTAGTGCTGTGTCTTGCTGTTTAAGATGGCACTCGCCTCTTGGCTCTCCTTTGAAGAGCCAGAGTGCCAGCAGTGAGAGAGCTAGCAGTGAGAGGGTCAGCAGTGAGAGTCAGCAGTGAGAGAGTGGCCTCGCAGAAATGAAGACTAGAGTAAAAGGGACGTTGCGAAAGGCAGACATTGTGGTGGGATGGCGAGGCTAGAACAACAGTGTGTATCAGGTGATGGGATGGCGAGGCTAGAACAACACTGTGAATCAGATGGTAGGATGGCAAGGCTAGAACAACACTGTGAATCAGATGGTAGGATGGCGAGGCTAGAACAACACTGTGAATCAGATGGTAGGATGGCGAGGCTAGAACAACACTGTGAATCAGATGGTAGGATGGCGAGGCTAGAACAACACTGTGAATCAGATGGTAGGATGGCGAGGCTAGAACAACACTGTGAATCAGATGGTAGGATGACGAGGCTAGAACAACACTGTGAATCAGATGGTAGGATGGCGAGGCTAGAACAACACTGTGAATCAGATGGTAGGATGGCGAGGTAGAACAACACTGAATCAGATGGTAGGATGGCGAGGCTAGAACAACACTGAATCAGATGGTAGGATGGCGAGGCTAGAACAACACTGAATCAGATGGTTGGATGGCGAGGCTAGAACAACACTGAATCAGATGGTAGGATGGCGAGGCTAGAACAACACTGAATCAGATGGTAGGATGGCGAGGCTAGAACAACACTGAATCAGATGGTAGGATGGCGAGGCTAGAACAACACTGAATCAGATGGTAGGATGGCGAGGCTAGAACAGTGTGTATCAGATGGAAGGATGGCGAGACTAGAACAAGTGTGTATCATATGATGGGATGGCGAGGCTAGAACTGTGTGAATCAGATGATGGGAAGGTGAGGCTAGAACAAATAAGGTTAGGTCAAGCTACATGAATAACTTAGAACCACAATGGAAATAAGTCACTGACTTTTTTTTTTTTTGGGGGGTTATCCTGGTGGGTAAGTTAGACTGTGTGTGTGTGTGTGATAATTGTACTTATGTGTACGTGTACCTAGATTAACTTAGTTACTGTTTATATGGATAGGTTAGGCTAGAACACCAAGGCTATAAGCGAGGTATATGGATAGGTTCGGACGATTTACAAAGATGACTAGGATAGGTCACAGGGGACTTACGTGGGTAAGTTATAATAAGTCATACCAAATGGGTAGGTTAAACTAGGGCTAGATAGGTTAGGCTTCGACAGCATAATGGATAGGTTAGACTAGGGCAAAACTAGATAGGTTAGGCCTCGATAGCATATTGAACCGATTTGACTAGGACAAGACTAGATAGGCTTCGACAGCATAATGGATAGGTTAGATTAGGACAAGACTAGTTAGGTTAGGCTTCGACAGCATAATGGATAGGTTAGATTAAGGGAACACATAACGAAAGGTTACCTAAGGGAAACCCCTTGGCTAGGTTTAGTACATTAGCATTAAGGTAAGATGTCTTCTGTGTACAAGCTACTAGGGTAGCTTAAGAAAGTAAGTCACGACAGTGCTAGTAGTTATGAAATCTAGATTTGGGCAAGTGTTGCGTGTTGTCCAGTGACAAGTGAAGACTCACGTAGGTATCGCTGGAAATAAAGTGCAATGTGGTGGTAGATCTGAGAGTGTTCTGGAGCTTGCTGGGATACACTCTCACTTATTAGTACTACACTTACACTTTTATATGAGTACCAAGTTGCATGTTGTACTTGTCGGTTCTCTGAACCATTCATCTACATTCCTGTCAGACACAACAACATCTTGGGATCTTGATACAGGGAATTCTTCACTTGCCTAACCTATAGTCATGACCTACTTCCACATGTCGGTTTGTCCACTGTGATATCGCCTACGACTGCTTCACCTCACCTGTCTACAGTATATAAGCAACTTCTCCGGCCATATGCTGTATTCTTTTCAAGATTGATGGTTTAGCGCTCCCCCATGATTATAATAATAATTTTCAAGATTGATGGAATGATTACATCGACTCCAGGCTGAGGGACTGATTACCTCAAACTCTTTCTGATCTTCACCATTCTTCTTTGTTGAGGACTGATGAAGGCACAGCGTGACGAAACGATTCCTAATTCATCAAGTTACACTTTATTTACCATCTTTACGTCAAAAGTTAAGGTAACTACTTTTACCTTTGACGAGTTTCAAGAGTTTTCTTACTCCCGGAGCCCTGGCCTGGGCTTTTCTGGTGCTTGCCTGGTCAACCAGGCTGTTGTTGCTGGTGGCTCGCTGACCCACATATCCATCACAGCCTGGTTGATCAGGCACCTGGTTAAGATACTTGTCCAGTTTCCTCTTGAAGACTTCTACACTTGTTCCAGCAGTGTTTCTGATAGCTTTTGGTAAGATGTTGAATAATCTGGGGCCACGAATGTTGATACAATGTTCCCTTATTGTGCCCACGGCGCCCCTGCTTTTCACTTAGTTTATTTTACACTTCCTCCCATATCTCTCTCTGCAGTGTTGTTATGGCAGTGTGCAGGTTTGCAACAAGGACCTCAGGTTATAGACTGCAATAAATGCACAGATATTGCAGGTATATATTGGTCAGTTATAATTGCTGATTACCCCATCTTGCATTGTCTTGTGCATAGTTCTACAAGACCGAGGGACTGATTACCCCATCTTGCACTGTCTTGTGCATAGTTCTACAAGACCGAGGGACTGATTACCCCATCTTGCAGTGTCTTGTGCATAGTTCTACAAGACCGAGGGACCCATGATTGATGTACCCCATCTTGCATTGTCTTGTGCATAGTTCTACAAGACCGAGGGACTGATTACCCCATCTTGCACTGTCTTGTGCATAGTTCTACAAGACCGAGGGACTGATTACCCCATCTTGCACTGTCTTGTGCATAGTTCTACAAGACCGAGGGACTGATTACCCCATCTTGCACTGTCTTGTGCATAGTTCTACAAGACCGAGGGACTGATTACCTCGTCTTCACTGTCTTTGTATATCACCTCTGTATTGAGTTAATAAAGTTCTGGTATGGGCGAAACGTCTTGGACTAAAGCCAGCCAGGTGTTGCACATGTGTATGATTCATGATTGGTAAATTCAGTAGACTATTGAGAGGCAGGTTATGAGTGGTAAACTATTGTATGTAGTGAGAGGCAGGTTATGAGTGGTAAACTATTGTATGTAGTGAGAGGCAGGTTATGAGTGGTTAACTATTGTATGTAGTGAGAGGCAGGTTATGAGTGGTAATATTGTATGTAGTGAGAGGCAGGTTATGAGTGGTGAACTCTTGTATGTAGTGAGAGGCAGGTTATGAGTGGTTGACTTTGTATGTAGTGAGAGGCAGGTTATGAGTGGTTGAATTGTATGTAGTGAGAGGCAGGTTATGAGGGTTGAATGTATGAGTGAGGCAGGTTATGATGGTTGACTCTTGTATGTAGTGAGAGGCAGGTTATGAGTGGTTGACTCTTGTATGTAGTGAGAGGCAGGTTATGAGTGGTTGACTATTGTATGTAGTGAGAGGCAGGTTATGAGTGGTTGAATTGTATGTAGTGAGAGGCAGGTTATGAGTGGTTGAATTGTATGTAGTGAGAGGCAGGTTATGAGTGGTTGACTCTTGTATGTAGTGAGAGGCAGGTTATGAGTGGTTGACTCTTGTATGTAGTGAGAGGCAGGTTATGAGTGGTTGACTCTTGTATGTAGTGAGAGGCAGGTTATGAGTGGTAAACTATTGTATGTAGTGAGAGGCAGGTTATGAGTGGTTGAATTGTATGTAGTGAGAGGCAGGTTATGAGTGGTTGACTCTTGTATGTAGTGAGAGGCAGGTTATGAGTGGTTGACTCTTGTATGTAGTGAGAGGCAGGTTATGAGTGGTTGACTCTTGTATATAGTGAGAGGCAGGTTATGAGTGGTTGACTCTTGTATGTAGTGAGAGGCAGGTTATGAGTGGTTGACTCTGTATGTAGTGAGAGGCAGGTTATGAGTGGTTGACTCTTGTATATAGTGAGAGGCAGGTTATGAGTGGTTGACTCTTGTATGTAGTGAGAGGCAGGTTATGAGTGGTTGACTCTTGTATATAGTGAGAGGCAGGTTATGAGTGGTTAGGTTGATACATGATTAAATAAGTTAATTTATAACAGAGAACAATCAGACATAGCGATCAGTTACGTAGTCATGAGTAACACAAGTGTAGCAAGTAACACACACAAGTAACACATACAGGTAACACACACAAGTAACACATACAGGTAACACACACAAGTAACACATACAGGTAACACACACAAGTAACACATACAGGTAACACACAAGTTTAGGTACAGCTGCACATGGATACAGTTACACAAATTATCATACATAGTAACATATGTGTAAATTACCCACTAGGATAACCCCCAAAAAAGGTCCAAAGTGACTGTATTTCCATGGTTGACACGAAGTAACACACACACAAGTGTTACTTAACACCTGTGGTGGATTTTGGTTGTTATCATAGTGGACTAAGGTTGCTACAGAGAGGGGGGGGGGGCAACACATGGTCGTGTAACTGTGATGGATGTGGGTTAGTTCAGCCAGTCTCCACCGATACACATTCTTTGTTGGGCGCATTACTTTCCCCCTCCCCTCTCCCCGTACCCCTCCCCAGTTCCCTCCCTCTCTCTCTCTCTCTCTCTCTCTCTCTCTCTCTCTCTCTCTCCCCATCCGTCGATTCCCATCAATATTTTGTGTGCTGTAACCACGTTTGTTAAGCAAGTGCTGAGCACGGCAATTATTGCCTATGTTGCTACTTGTGTTGCCTATGTTGCTACTTGTGTTGGTTCTGTTGCTAATTGTGTTGGCTCTGTTGCTACTTGTGTTGACTGTTGCTACTTGTGTTGATTCTGTTGCTACTTGTGTTGATTCTGTTGCTACTTGTGTTGATTATGTTGCTACTTGTGTTGACTGTTGCTACTTGTGTTGACTCTGTTGCTACTTGTGTTGACTCTGTTGCTACTTGTGTTGACTGTTGCTACTTGTGTTGACTCTGTTGCTACTTGTGTTGCCTCTGTTTCTACTTGTGTTGACTGTTGATACTAGTGTTGCCACGGTTGCTACTTGTGTTGCCTCTGTTGATACTAGTGTTGGCTCTGTTGCTACGTGTGTTGATTCTGTTCCTACTTGTGTTGATTCTGTTGCTACTTGTGTTGAATCTGTTGCTACTTGTGTTGAATATGTTGCTACTAGGACTGATTATATTACAAACTCCAATCACACAATAGAGCGGAAAAGCAATGTGAAGGACCTGGGAGTGGTAATGCCGAAGACCTCACCTTCAAGGACCACAACAATGCCACTATTACATCTGCGAGGAAACTGCTAGGATGGATAATGAGAACATTCAAGACAAGAGATGCCAAGCCAATGATGATCCTTTTTAAATCACTTGTTCTCTCTAGGCTGGAATACTGCTGTACATTAACATACCCATTCAAGGCAGGTGAAACTGCCGATCTAGAGAATGTATAGAGAACCTTTACTACACGTATAAGTTCCATCAAACACCTTAACTACTGGGAACGCTTGGAAGCACTTGACTTGTACTCACTGGAGCGCAGGCGAGAGAGATATATCATAATCTACACCTGGAAGATTCTGGAGGGACTGGTCCCTAATATGCACACAGAAATCACTCCATACGAAAGCAATAGACTTGGCAGACGGTGCAACATACCCCCAGTGAAAAGTAGGGGCGCCACTGGTACACTAAGAGAAAACACAATAAGTGTCCGGGGCCCAAGACTGTTCAACAGCCTCCCACCATCCATAAGGGGCATTACCAGTAGACCCATGGGTGCCTTCAAGAGGGAGCCGGACAGATACCTAAAGTCAGTGCCAGATCAGCCGGGCTGTGGTTCGTACGTTGGACTACGTGCAGCCAGCAGTAACAGCCTCGTTGATCAGGCCCTGATCCACCGGGAGACCTGGTCATAGACCGGGCCGCGGGGACGTCGATCCCGGAATGCCCTCCAGGTAGACTAGTGTTGATTCTGTTGCTACTGGTGTTGATTCTGTTGCTACTGGTGTTGATTCTGTTGCTACTTGTGTTGATTCTGTTGCTACTGGTGTTGATTCTGTTGCTACTGGTGTTGATTCTGTTGCTACTGGTGTTGATTATGTTGCTCCTTGTGTTGCCTATGTTGCTACTAGTGTCGTATCTGATGCTACATGTGTTGCGTATGTTGGTCCTCACACAGTGGTTCATGTACATAGTGGAACTCTCTGGCCTTAAATAAAAAATGCAAGTAACAACAGTAACAACACAAGTAACACCAGCAACTATACAAGTAACGACAGTAACTACACAAGTAGCAATAGCGAAACACAACTAACAACAGTAATAACACAATTAACAAGAGCAACAGTACAAGTAACAGAAGTAGCAGCAACAATACAAGTAACAACAGTAGTAACAAGTAACAACAGCAACAACACAAGTAACAGTAGTAACACAAGTAACAACAGCAACAATACAAGTAACAACAGTAATAACACAGGTAACAACAGCAACAATACAAGTAACAACAGTAACAACACAAGTAGCAACAACAACAACACAAATAACAACAGTAACAACACAAGTAACAACAGCAACAATACAATTAACAACAGCAATAACAGTAACAACAGTAACAATACAAGCAACAGCAGTAACAATACAAGCAACAACAGTAAGAACACAAGTAGCAACAACAACACAAATAACAACAGTAACAACACAAGTAACAACAGCAACAATACAAGTAACAACAGTAATAACAGTAACAACAGTAACAATACAAGCAACAGCAGTAACAATACAAGCAACAACAGTAACAACACAAATAACAACAGCAACAATACAAGTAACAACAGTAATAATAATAATAATGATATCGTTATTTGCTACCAGTACATGTACAAGGTATACAGACCATAGCTGACATCAATGACATACTGCTACATTGAAAGCCCCTTGTTATGCTGAGCATTTCCCGCAAATTAGGTCAGTTTTGTCCCAGGAAGCGACCCACACCAGTCCACTAACACCCAGGTACCTATTTTACTGATAATTGAACATAGACAACCAGTGTAAGGAAACACGTCCAATGTTTCCACCCCTTCGCCGGGAATCGAACCCGGATACTCACCGGTGCCCAGGCCACGGGGCACCGTAGCAACACAAGTCGGTTCACTGTTCCTTCCTACAGTTTGCCAGTGGTTCATAAGGTTCACTGTTCCTATAGTGCACCAGTGGTTCATAAGGTTCACGGTTCCAGTCTGCCAGTGGTTCATAAGGTTCACGGTTCCAGTCTGCCAGTGGTTCTACAGTTGATCCCCTACCATCCTACCACCACCCTCTGGGCGACCAATGAAAGAATCGCCAAATACAATCAATAGGAAGAAGGGGAGGAGGGGAGGGGGAAGAGGGAAGAGGGGAAGGGGATAGAGGGAAGAGGGGGGAATAGGGTAGAGGGGATAGGGAGGGGAGTCATACTCGAATTTACCGGCAATTATATTCCGTCAGACCTCTCTCTCCTTCCCAGCCCGCCCCATGACAGTACCTCTCTTTTCGCACGTTCGAAACGACGCTCACAAGCCCCATAAATCAGTCGTCGGATTTAGCATCTTCTCAGATCGCAATGCGTTCACATAGCTGCGCTGCGCTCCCACATATTAGTACGCTGCGACAGCCGCTAAGCACTGCTGTTACCAGACCCGCGAAGGAACGTAAGACGAACGTTAGGCTAAGTGGTATGAGAGAACAGAAAGAACGTAACAGAGAGGAACGTCAGGTAAGACTGTATGACAGTAGAAGAGAGACAGAGGAACGTTAGTTAAGACTATGGCAGTAGAAGAGAGGAACGTTACGTAAGACTGCATGCCAGTAGAAGAGAGAGAGAGAGAGGAACGCTAGGTAAGACTATATGACAGAAGAGAAGAGAGGAACGGTGGCTTGTTCTGGCAACACAATGGCATCGTCCAAGCCAGAAGTGTACGACATGTTTTCCCCCTGGCTGGAAGCGAGGGGCCATGACAGACTCGCTGCTCCAATAATTGACAAATTTATATCTTGTGTTAAACGCTCCTCCTGCTCCTCCGCCTTGGATCTGACACTATCCCCGATGTCAGTAAATCGGCAGCGTGGTGCACTTAGGCTAGGAGAGGGCTGGCGGGCGGGTTAATGAGGACAGAGGCAGTATTAACATAAAATATTAACCAAATCAGAGGTGTGTTCAGTGGATGGGGGTTAATTCTTTGTGTGTGAGGGCGCGCGTGAGAGACACATTTAAAGCCTCACTTAGGACGAGGGGGAAGGGATGGGGGGATATATACCCTAAGAGGGGTGTTCCTCTCAGCGTATATACAGAGAGAGAGCCATATGTACACGTTCCCCTGAACAAATCATCCCGGATTCCTACTTTATCTCCGCAACATTGCAAGCCTCTGATGTTTTTATTGCAACACCAGAGGCCTAGAGCTATCATTCAACTCCCCCCGTGGTGTCAGCTCACTGGTATACCTAGTGTCAGCTCTATGGTATACCTAGTGTCAGCGCTATGGTATACCTAGTGTCAGCTCTATGGTATACCTAGTGTCAGCTCTGGTATACCTAGTGTCAGCTCACTGGTATACCTGGTATCAGCTCACTGGTATACCTAGTGTCAGCTCACTGGTATACCTAGTGTCAGCTCACTGGTATACCTATTGTCAGCTCACTGGTATACCTAGTGTCAGCTCACTGGTATACCTAGTGTCAGCTCACTGGTATACCTGGTGTCAGAACACTGGTATACTTCACTGGTATTCCTGGTGTCAGCTCACTGGTATACTTCACTGTGTACTGGTGTCAGCCACTGGTATACCTAGTGTCAGCTCACTGGTATACCTAGTGTCAGCTCACTGGTATACCTAGTGTCAGCTCACTGGTATACCTAGTGTCAGAACACTGGTATACTTCACTGGTATACCTAGTGCCAGAACACTGGTATACTTCACTGGTATACCTGGTGTCAGCTCTATTGTATACCTAGTGTCAGCGCTATGGTATACCTAGTGTCAGCTCTATGGTATACCTAGTGTCAGCTCACTGGTATACCTGGTGTCAGCTCACTGGTATACCTAGTGTCAGCTCACTGGTATACCTAGTGTCAGCTCACTGGTATACCTAGTGTCAGCTCACTGGTATACCTAGTGTCAGCTCACTGGTATACCTAGTGTCAGCTCACTGGTATACCTAGTGTCAGCTCACTGGTATACCTGGTGTCAGAACACTGATATACTTCACTGGTATTCCTGGTGTCAGCTCACTGGTATACTTCACTGGTGTACCTGGTGTCAGCTCACTGGTATACCTAGTGTCAGCTCACTGGTATACCTAGTGTCAGCTCACTGGTATACCTAGTGTCAGAACACTGGTATACTTCACAGGTATACCTAGTGCCAGAACACTGGTATACTTCACTGGTATACCTGGTGTCGGCTCACTGGTGTACCTGGTGTCAGATCACTGGTATACCTGGTGTCAGCTCACTGGTATACCTGGTGTCATCTCACTGGTATACCTGGTATCAGTTAAGTGGTATGCCTGGTGTCAGCTCACTGGTATACCTGGTGTCAGCTCACTGTTATACCTGATGTCAGCTCACTGGTATACCTGATGTCAGCTCACTGGTATACCTGATGTCAGCTCACTGGTATACCTGGTGTCAGCTCACTGGTATACCTGGTGTCAGCTCACTGTCTTCCTTGTCTGTGACCTTTGTTCCAAAGGTGCTGTTGTTGTGTCAGTAACCCGCCCACCTCTCTGCCCACCCGCTCACTCACTGCCTTCCTGCCCACCCACCCACCCGCCCTCTCCACCCCCTCACAATTCCTGTCTCCACCCCCGCCCGGGGAATTAACCCGAGACTTTTTATTATCAGCTCAGTGAACACACTGATGGTACAAGATGAGGTATACCTGGTATTACTAATGGAACAAGATGTGAGGTATACCTGGTATTACTGATGGAACAAGATGGTGAGGTATACCTGGTATTACTAATGGATCAAGATGGGAGGTATACCTGGTATTACTAATGGAACAAGATGGTAGGTATACCTGGTATTACTGATGGAACAAGATGGTGAAGTATACCTGGTATTACTAATAGAACAAGATGGGAGGTATACCTGGTATTACTGATGGAACAAGATGGTGAGGTATACCTGGTATTACTAATGGAACAAGATGGGAGGTATACCTGGTATTACTGATGGAACAAGATGGTGAGGTATACCTGGTATTACTGATGGAAGATTGTGAGGTATACCTTGTATTACTGATGGTAAAATATGGTAAGGTATACCTGGTATTACTGATGGAACAAGATGATGAGGTATACCTGGTATTACTGATGGTACAAGATCGTGAGGTATACCTGGTGTAGTGTCAGTTCAGTGCTGACAGTCTAGTACTGACAGTTATAACAGTCTAATGTTGACAGTGCTGACAGTCTAGTGTTGACAATGCTGAGTCTAGTGTTGACAACGCTGACAGTCTAGTGTTGAGTGCTGACAGTCTAGTGTTGACAGTAGTGACAGTCGAGTGTTGACAGTGATGACAGTTTAGTGTTGACAGTGATGAGAGTCTAGTGTTGACAATGATGACTGTCTAGTGTTGACAGTGATGACAGTCTAGTGTTGACAGTGATGACAGTTTAGTGTTGACAGTGATGACAGTCTAGTGTTGACAGTGATGACAGTCTAGTGTTGACAGTGATGACAGTTTAGTGTTGACAGTGATGACAGTCTAGTGTTGACAGTACTGACAGTCTAGTGTTGACAGTGATGAATCTAATGCTAACATTGTTGACAGTCTAGTGCTGACAGTGATGACAGTCTAGTGTTGACAGTGATGACAGTCTAGTGTTGACAGTGATGACAGTCTAGTGTTGACAGTAGTGACAGTCTAGTGTTGACAGTGCTGACAGTCTAGTGTTGACAGTGATGAATCTAGTGCTAACATTGTTGACAGTCTAGTGCTGACAGTCTAGTGTTGACAGTGATGACAGTCTAGTGTTGACAGTGATGACAGTCTAGTGTTAACAGTGATGACAGTCTAGTGTTGACAGTACTGACAGTCTAGTGTTGACAGTGATGACAGTCTAGTGTTGACAGTGATGACTGTCTAGTGTTGACAGTACTGACAGTCTAGTGTTGACAGTACTGACAGCCTAGTGTTGACAGTACCGAGTCTAGTGTTGACAGTGCTGACAGTCTAGTGTTGACAGTACTGACAGTCTAGTGTTGACAGTACTGACAGTCTAGTGTTCACAGTGCTGACAGTCTAGTGTTCACAGTGCTGACAGTCTAGTGTTGACAGTGATGCCAGTCTAGTGTTGAGTGCTGACAGTCTAGTGTTGACAGTAATGACAGTCTAGTGTTAACAGTACTGACAGTCTAGTGTTGACAGTACTGACAGTCTAGTGTTCACAGTGCTGACAGTCTAGTGTTCACAGTGCTGACAGTAGTGTTCACAGTGCTGACAGTCTAGTGTTCACAGTACTGACAGTCTAGTGTTGACAGTGATGACAGTCTAGTGTTCACAGTGATGACAGTCTAGTGTTGACAGTACTGACAGTCTAGTGTTGACAGTACTGACAGTCTAGTGTTGACTGATGACAGTCTAGTGTTGACAGTACTGACAGTCTAGTGTTGACAGTACTGACAGTCTAGTGTTGACTGATGGCAGTCTATTGTTGACAGTACTGACACTAGTGTTGACAGTACTGACAGTCTAGTGTTGACAGTACTGACAGTCTAATGTTCACAGTACTCACAGTCTAGTGTTGACAGTACTGACAGTCTAGTGTTGACAGTGATGACAGTCTAGTGTTCACAGTGATGACAGTCTAGTGTTGACAGTGATGACAGTCTAGTGTTGACAGTACTGACAGTCTAATGTTCACAGTACTCACAGTCTAGTGTTGACAGTACTGACAGTCTAGTGTTGACAGTGCTGACAGTCTAGTGTTCACAGTACTCACAGTCTAGTGTTCACAGTACTGACAGTCTAGTGTTGACAGTACTGACAGTCTAGTGTTGACAGTGATGACAGTCTAGTGTTGACAGTACTGACTGTCTAGTGTTGACAGTACTGACAGTCTAGTGTTGACAGTGATGACAGTCTAGTGTTGACAGTACTGACAGTCTAGTGTTGACAGTGATGACAGTCTAGTGTTGACAGTACTGACAGTCTAGTGTTGACAGTCTAGTGTTCACAGTACTGACAGTCTAGTGTTGACAGTCTAGTGTTCACAGTACTGACAGTCGAGTGTTCACAGTACTGACAGTCTAGTGTTGACAGTGATGACAGTCTAGTGTTGACAGTACTGACAGTCTAGTGTTGTCAGTACTGACAGTCTAGTGTTGACAGTACTGACAGTCTAGTGTTGACAGTGATGACAGTCTAGTGTTGACAGTGATGACAGTCTAGTGTTGACAGAACTGACAGTAGTGTTGACAGTACTGACAGTCTAGTGTTCACAGTGATGACAGTCTAGTATTGACAGTACTGACAGTCTAGTGTTCACAGTGCTGACAGTCTAGTATTCACAGTGATGACAGTCTAGTGTTGACAGTACTGACAGTCTAGTGTTGACAGTGATGACAGTCTAGTGTTGACAGTGATGACAGTCTAGTGTTGACAGTGATGACAGTCTAGTGTTCACAGTGCTGACAGTCTAGTGTTGACAGTACTGACAGTCTAGTGTTGACAGTAGTGTTGACAGTGATGACAGTCTAGTGTTGACAGTGATGACAGTCTAGTGTTGACAGTGCTGACAGTCTAGTGTTTACAGTACTGACAGTCTAGTGTTCACAGTACTGACAGTCTAGTGTTGACAGTGCTGACAGTCTAGTGTTGACAGTACTGACAGTCTAGTGTTCACAGTACTGACAGTCTAGTGTTGACAGTGATGACAGTCTAGTGTTGACAGTGCTGACAGTCTAGTGTTGACAGTGATGACAGTCTAGTGTTGACAGTGCTGACAGTCTAGTGTTGACAGTACTGACAGTCTAGTGTTCACAGTACTCAGTCTAGTGTTGACAGTAATGACAGTCTAGTGTTGACAGTGATGACAGTCTAGTGTTGACAGTGATGACAGTCTAGTGTTCACAGTGCTGACAGTCTAGTGTTGACAGTCTAGTGTTGACAGTCTAGTGTTGACAGTGCTGACAGTCTAGTGTTGACAGTACTCACAGTCTAGTGTTGACAGTGATGACAGTCTAGTGTAGACAGTACTCACAGTCTAGTGATGACAGTCTAGTGTTGACAGTGCTGACAGTCTAGTGTTCACAGTACTCACAGTCTAGTGTTGAGAGTACTCACAGTCTAGTGTTGACAGTACTCACAGTCTAGTGTTGACAGTGCTGACAGTCTAGTGTTCACAGTACTCACAGTCTAGTGTTCACAGTACTCACAGTCTAGTGTTCACAGTACTCACAGTCTAGTGTTGACAGTACTCACAGTCTAGTGTTCACAGTGCTGACAGTCTAGTGTTCACAGTACTCAGTCTAGTGTTGACAGTGATAACAGTCTAGTGTTGACAGTGATGACAGTCTAGTGTTGACAGTGATGACAGTCTAGTGTTGACAGTGATGACAGTCTAGTGTTGACAGTGATGACAGTCTAGTGTTCACAGTGCTGACAGTCTAGTGTTTACAGTACTCAGTCTAGTGTTGACAGTGATAACAGTCTAGTGTTGACAGTGATGACAGTCTAGTGTTGACAGTACTCACAGTCTAGTGTTCACAGTACTCACAGTCTAGTGTTGACAGTGATGACAGTCTAGTGTTGACAGTGATGACAGTCTAGTGTTGACAGTCTAGTGTTGACAGTACTCACAGTCTAGTGTTGACAGTACTGACAGTCTAGTGTTGACAGTACTCACAGTCTAGTGTTGACAGTGGTGTCAGGCTTCAGATCAAGGTGTTGCTGGGACGACTCATCACAATGATTGATGCAGCAACTGTTGTGGGAGAGGGGGGGGCAGGGGGAGAGCGAGAGGTAAGGCAGGAAGGGGGATGTAGGGGGTAACATGGGAGGGGGATGGTAGGGGTGGTTAGCAGGGGTGGCGGTGGGGGAGGAGGGTTGTCATGAATGGGGTCGAGGTTGTAGTTAACCTCCCTCCCCGTATCTCCCGTATGCAAAGGTGTTTGTTCTTGTCCATAGGTGTTTGTTCCAGTCCAAAGGTGTTTGTTCTTGTCCAAAGGTGTTTGTTCTAGTCCAAAGGTCTTTGTTCTAGTTCAGATGTATTTGTTATTGTCCAAAGGTGTTTGTTCTTGTCCAGAGGTGTTTCGCCCAAGTGTCTACAGAGAACCAGTGACCTCAGAGCATTATCAATGGTTTGGCATCCCTTGTTTTTTGAAGGTTCTAGTTATCCATCCCTTGTTTTTGAAGGTTCTAGTTATCCATCCCTTGTTTTTGAAGGTTCTAGTTATCCATCCCTTGTTTTGAAGGTTCTTGTTATCCATCCCTTGTTTTGAAGGTTCTTGTTATCCATCCCTTGTTTTGAAGGTTCTAGTTATCCATCCCTTGTTTTTGGAGGTTTAGTTATCCATCCCTTGTTTTGAAGGTTCTAGTTATCCATCCCTTGTTTTGAAGGTTCTAGTTATCCATCCCTTGTTTTTTGAAGGTTTAGTTATCCATCCCTTGTTTTGAAGGTTCTAGTTATCCATCCCTTGTTTTTGAAGGTTTAGTTATACATCCCTTGTTTTGAAGGTTCTAGTTATCCATCCCTTGTTTTGATGGTTCTAGTTATCCATCCCTTGTTTTGAAGGTTCTAGTTATCCATCCCTTGTTTTGAATAATAATAATAATAATAATATCTTTATTTACTACAAGTACATGTACAAGGTATACAGGCCTAGCTGACATCAATGACATACTACTATATAGAAAGTCCCTTGTTATGCTGAGCATTTCGGGCAGATTAGGTCAGTGTCCTAGGATGCGACTCACACCAGTCGACTAACACCCAGGTACCCATTTTACTGATGGGGAACATAGACAACAGGTGTAAAGAAACACGCCCAATGTTTCTGCCCTGGCTGGGAATCGAACCCAGGCCCTCGCCGTGTGAAGCGAGAGCTTTAGCCACCAGGCCACCAGGCCTGGTGGCCTAGTGGCCTTGTTTTGAAGGTTCTAGTTATCCAACCTGTCTTGTTGTTTTCAGTTGTGATAACATCGTTGTGATCCTTGAAGGAGGGGAGGAAGAGAAGGGAGAAGGAGGAAGTGAAGGAAGGGGAGGGGGAGAACAGAGGCGCGGCGTGGGACAGAACAGGGATGGATGGATTGGATGGGGAGGGGAGGGGAGAGGGAAGGGGGTTGTTTGTGGGACCTGGGAACGTTGTGGCGGTGGTCGGGATGAATGGGGAGGAGGGGGAGGGTTATTTTTGGGGAGGGGGTGATAATAGGGGAGGAGGGGGAGGGCAAGTGGACCGGTAGTCAGGAGGGCAGGATAGTCCTCTCCAGCTAGTGTAGAGAGTATAGGGAGGCTGGGTGTGTGAAGGAGGGCGTCCTACCATCTAGGTAGTAGGGAGGAGGGAGAGAGGGGGAGATTTTTTTTATCTATGGGAAGGGTAAATTTATAACTAAGATTGTGGGTAAAATGGCTGGGTTGGTAGCGCACTCACCTCACACACACAGGTCCGTGGTTCGATCCCCGGTACGGGTGGAAACATTAGGATGTGTTTCCTTAAGACACCTGCTGTCCATGTTCACCTAGCAGTAAGTAGGTACCTGGGTGTTAGTCACCTTGCACCTGCTGTCACTGTTCACCTAGCAGTAATTGGGTACCTGGGTGTTAGTCACCTTGCACCTGCTGTCAGTGTTCACCTAGCAGTAATTGGGTACCTGGGTGTTAGTCACCTTGCACCTGCTGTCAGTGTTCACCTAGCAGTAATTATGTACCTGGGTGTTAGTCACCTTGCACCTGCTGTCAGTCTTCACCTAGCAGTAATTGGGTACCTGGGTGTTAGTCACCTTGCACCTGCTGTCAGTGTTCACCTAGCAGTAATTATGTACCTGGGTGTTAGTCACCTTGCACCTGCTGTCAGTGTTCACCTAGCAGTAATTATGTACCTGGGTGTTAGTCACCTTGCACCTGCTGTCACTGTTCACCTAGCAGTAATTTTGTACCTGGGTGTTAGTCACCTTGCACCTGCTGTCCCTGTTCACCTAACAGTAAGTAGGTACCTGGGTGTTAGTGGACTGGTGTGGGTGGCATCCTGGGGACATAACCAGAGACTTTCTATATAGCAGTACATCATTGATGTCAGCTATGGTCTGTATAAGTTGTATCATGTAATTGTGGAAATAAAGATTATTATTATTATTATTATAAGATGGGGAGGGGAGGGTTATGGACTGAGCCACTGGGGCGTCGACCCCCCCCCCCGCGGCCCGGTCTAGTAGCAGTCCAGGCAACATGGACCAGTAGTCGTAGGATAGTGCTCCTTCTCTCTCGTGTTCCTGTGGTGCGACTTGACGACCCCCTTTGGTAATGCCACCACCCCTCTCCCCCTCCCCCCTCCCCCACCCTGATGAGTCCACATGCAGTCATATGAAAGTTGGAGATGCGTGTCACGGCCCCGATACTAGAAGGGGTCACCTTGTCTCTCTCTTCCCCCCTCCCCTCTCTTTCCTCCATCCCCTCTCTTTCCCCCTCCCCTCTCTTTCCTCCCTCCCCTCTCTTTCCCCCTCCCCTCCCGTATTGGGGGACATGCTTCTCCGATGCTTTCGGTACCTGAATGGATGTTTTCCGGGAGGGGGGGGAAGAAGACAGTCAGGGGTCTTGAAGACAGTCAGGGGTCTTGAAGTCAGCCAGGGGTCTTGAAGACAGCCAGGGGTGAAGACAGTCAGGGGTCTTGAAGACAGTCAGGGGTCTTGAAGACAGCCAGGGGTCTTGAAGACAGTCAGGGGTATTGAAGACAGCTAGGGGTCTTGAAGACAGCCAGGGTATTGAAGACAGTCAGGGGTCTTGGAGACAGCCAGGGGTCTTTAAGATAATCAGGAGTCTTGAAGACAGTCAGGGGTCTTGGAGACAGCCAGGGTATTTAAGATAGTCAGGGGTCTTGAAGACAGTCAGGGGTCTTGAAGACAGTCAGGGGGTCTTGGAGACAGCCAGGGGTCTTGAAGACAGTCAGGGTCTTGGAGACAGTCAGGAGTCTTGAAGACAGCCAGGGGTATTAAAGACAGTCAGGGGTCTTGGAGACAGCCAGGAGTCTTGAAGACAGTCGGGTCTTGAAGTCAGCCAGGGGTCTTGAAGTCAGACGATACTAGAATCTGCATGAGACTCATCTGTTGAGGACACAGTACATCTCCAAGAAAATATAAACCAACTTTTCCAATGGGCAACAGAAAACAATATGATGTTCAGTGAAGACAAAATTTCAACTACTCCGTTATGTAAAACTGGAGGAAATAATAACTAGAACTGAGTATAGTACAAACTAATTACACAACAGAACGGAAAAGTAGTGGAAAGGACCTGGGAGTGTTAATGTCAGATCACAACAGTGTAACTATGACATCGAGAAAATGATAGGATGGATAATGAGAAGTCCCTATTGTATGGTGGGAGGCTGTTGAACAGTCTTGGGCCCATGACACTTATTGTATTATCTCTCAGTGTACTCACAACACTCTTGTTTTTCATTGGTAGGATGTTGCACCATCTTTCCAGTCTTTTGCTTTCATAGGGAGTGATTTTTGTGTAGATTTGGGACCAGTCCCTCTAGGATTCTTCAGGTGTAAATTATGATGTATCTTTCTCGCCTGTGTTCCAAGGAGTATAGGTCAAGGGACTTCAAAGGTTCCCAGTAAGTAAGGTGCTTGACTGTACTTATACGTACAGTGAAAGTTCTCTCTATATTCTCCAGATCTGTAATTTCACCTGCCTTGAAAGTTGCTGTTAGTGTACACCAATATTCCAGTCTAGAGAGAACAAGTGACTTAAAGATGATCATTATTGTCTTGGCATCTCTTGTTTTGAAGGTTCTAGTTATCTATCTCTTGTTTTGAAGGTTCTAGTTATCTATATCTTGTTTTGAAGGTTCTAGTTATCCATCCACTCATTTTCATAGCAGATGTGATAATAACATTGTTGTGATCTTTGAAAGCGAGATCCTCTGCCATTATCACTCCCAGGTCCTTCTCATTACACAAATAACCCACACATAGGAGAGAGAAGCTTACGGTCCAACTTGGACCATTTACAAACAGTGAGGGAGCCAGTATATATAGGCCAGGGGGGACAGGGTTGTTGTAGATTCGCCGGTACTGCCGGCCCGGGTCTTCTCCAGATGGTGACCCGGCGTTGGCTCCCAGGTATGGGAGTGTCTTGAGGGATGTCGTTGTCTTGAGGGGCGGCGATGGCTCCCAGGAATGGGAGTGGGGGGATAGGGACGGGACCAAGAGAGGAAGAGAAAGAAGTATTGGTAGTGGTAAGGCTGGTAGTAGTATTGATAGTAGAAAGTAGGGAGAGTAGTTTAGTGGCACAAGAGATAGTAGTAGTAGTGGAGTCAGTCTAAGGACAAGAAAGAGGGGGCACTACAGGAGAGCTAAGGACCCACAAGGGGTACGACCCAAAACACAGGGGACGGGGAGGTACCGAAGGGCACTACACTGTCTCCTTCACAATTTTTCTGTCAGCATGACTTTGTAAATAGGATGAAAGATAAAGATTTTATTTCGTTGTAAAAGTTAGTGTGTAATTACAATTTTGCTTTGCTAAGTACAAAGAAAGCCACTGTTACGCCGGGGGCATTTCGTGTGTTTCGGTCCGAAACGTCGTGGTAACCTCCTCTCTCCAATGTCCAGTTTGTTTGTGTTGTTCCAATCACGGTATCGTGTCGTTAGTTTTTCGGTCTGTTGTGTGGGTAGAATTTGTTGTATACAGCGATGTTGCTTTTATTTCCTCCGGTTTACCATAGCGGAGTTGAAATTTCTCCTCATTGAATTATTGAACATATTGTCTTCCCAAGGCTCAGATGGCCGCTGTCCTTGTTCGTGGTGGATCGTAGTCCTTGTTCGTGTGCTTGAGAGGTCCGCGATGCCGTGTTCACGTACATGATCGGCCCGTGATTCCGTGTATGTGAAGGTCGTTGATGCCGTATACATGGAAGGACAGTTGTATTCTTCCGTGTTAAGAAAGGCTGGTAAGCAGCGTCCGTGGCTACGTACGGTCCGTGGGAGGGTCGTGAAGAAGCAGGTTTCTCTCATAATGAGGCCAAGGTACCAGCAACACCTCACACACACTTCAGTGTTTCACTCTGTTGTTTCACTAGTGTTTCGCTTATTGAGTTGCAGAGGAGAGCTTGCAGTGTGTTGGTGATCACCTTCGTGTACGGTGTTGAAGATATAAATTAGACACATATGCAACACTTGGGTATCTTTATTGAGGAAACGTTTTGCCACACAGTGGCTTCATCAGTCCAATACAAAGTAGAAAGTTGTAAGGAGAGGAGGAGTTTGAGGTAATCAGTCCCTCGGCCTGGAGTCGATGTGTCCAGTCCATCAATCTTGTAGAAAGTACAGCATAGGGCCGTAGAGGTGGCTTATATACTGTAGTCAGGTGAGGCGAAGCAGTATATAAGCCACCTCTACGGCCATATGCTGTAGTTTCTACAAGATTGATGGACTGAACACATCGACTCCAGGCCGAGGGACTGATTACCTCAAACTCCTCCTCTCCTTACACCTTTCTACTTTGTATTGGACTGATGAAGCCACTGTGTGGCGAAACGTTTCCTCAATAAAGATACCCATGTGTTGCATATGTGTCTAATTTATAACTTGTCGGTTCTCTGAACCATTCATCTACACGGTGTTGAAGAGTCGTGGTACCTTTACACTGTTCTACTTCTGTTGTTGTTACCACTGCTGTTACTGTTGACAAAAGCTGTATCAGCTAGTGTAGGCCTGGGAGAGCGCTGTTTCTAGGGGCAGCCTCCTCAATAGGCCTATCTATCACTAGGCCTCTCCTACCATATGTATTGATAAGCGATAGGCCTACCCCGCTACAAGCAGCGGTGACCCAGTGCTGAGTCGACCTACCCTCTGGGGGGAGGGGGGTGTTAGCGGTTAACAACAGTGAGGTGTTCGTGCTCCTTGTTACTGTTGCTGTTGCTGCTGGTGTTGTTGCTGCTGCTGGTGTTGCTGTTGCTGGTGTTGCTCCTGCTGTTGTTGCTGCTGCTGGTGTTGTTGCTGCTGCTGGTGTTGCTGTTGCTGGTGTTGCTCCTGCTGTTGTTGCTGCTGCTTGTGCTGTTGCTGTTGTTGCTGCTGCTGGTGTTGCTGTTGTTGCTGCTGTTGCTGGTGCTGTTGCTGTTGTTGCTGCTGCTGGTGTTGCTGTTGCTGCTGGTGTTGTTGCTGTTGTTGCTGCTGCTGGTGTTGCTGTTGCTGCTGCTGGCGTTGCTGTTGCTGCTGGTGTTGTTGCTGCTGCTGGTGTTGCTGTTGCTGGTGCTGTTGTTGTTGTTGCTGCTGCTGGTGTTGCTGTTGCTGGTGTTGCTGTTGCTGCTGGTGTTGCTGTTGTTGCTGCTACTGGTGTTGCTGTTGCTGGTGTTGCTGTTGCTGCTGGTGTTGTTGCTGGTGTTGTTGCTGCTGTTGGTGTTGCTGTTGCTGCTGCTGGTGGTGTTGCTGTTGCTGCTGGTGTTGTTGCTGTTGCTGCTGGTGTTGTTGCTGTTGCTACTGGTGTTGCTGTTGCTGCTGCTGGTGTTGCTGTTGCTGCTGGTGTTGCTGTTGCTGCTGGTGGTGTTGCTGTTGCTGCTGGTGTTGCTGTTGCTGCTGGTGTTGTTGCTGTTGCTGCTGGTGTTGCTGCTGGTGGTGTTGCTGTTGCTGCTGGTGTTGCTGCTGGTGGTGTTGCTGTTGCTGCTGGTGTTGCTGTTGCTGCTGGTGTTGCTGTTGCTACTGGTGTTGCTGTTGCTGCTGGTGTTGTTGCTGTTGTTGTTGATGTTGCTGCTGGTGTTGTTGCTGTTGTTGCTGCTGCTGGTGTTGCTGTTGCTGCTGGTGTTGTTGCTGCTGGTGTTGCTGTTGTTGGTGCTGGTGTTGTTGCTGTTGCTGCTGCTGGTGTTGATGTTGCTGCTGGTGTTGTTGCTGCTGGTGTTGCTGTTGTTGCTGGTGTTGCTGTTGGTGCTGGTGTTGCTGTTGTTGCTGCTGTTGCTGTTGGTGCTGCTGTTGTTCCTGCTGCTGGTGTTGATGTTGCTGCTGGTGTTGCTGCTGCTGGTGTTGATGTTGCTGCTGGTGTTGCTGTTGGTGCTGGTGTTGTTGCTGCTGGTGTTGCTGTTGTTGCTGTTGTTGCTGGTGTTGCTGTTGGTGCTGGTGTTATTGCTGCTGGTGTTGATGTTGCTGCTGGTGTTGATGTTGCTGCTGGTGTTGATGTTGCTGCTGGTGTTGATGTTGCTGCTGGTGTTGCTGTTGCTGCTGGTGTTGATGTTGCTGCTGGTGTTGATGTTGCTGCTGGTGTTGCTGTTGGTGCTGGTGTTGTTGCTGTTGTTGTTGGTTGCTGCTGGTGTTGTTGCTGCTGGTGGTGCTGTTGTTGCTGGTGTTGCTGTTGGTGTTGTTGTTGCTGCTGGTGTTGCTGTTGTTGCTGGTGTTGCTGTTGGTGCTGGTGTTGTTGCTGTTGTTGTTGGTTGCTGCTGGTGTTGTTGTTGCTGCTGGTGTTGTTGCTGCTGGTGGTGCTGGTGTTGCTGTTGGTGTTGTTGTTGCTGCTGGTGTTGTTGTTGCTGCTGGTGTTGTTGTTGCTGCTGCTGGTGTTGTTGTTGCTGCTGGTGTTGTTGTTGCTGCTGGTGGTGCTGCAGCTGGTGGTGCTGCTGTTGGTGTTGCTGCTGGTGTTGTTGTTGCTGCTGGTGTTGTTGTTGCTGCTGGTGTTGTTGTTGCAGCTGGTGGTGCTGCTGTTGGTGTTGCTGCTGGTGTTGTTGTTGCTGCTGGTGTTGTTAACATAAGAACATAAGAATGGAGGAACACTGCAGAAGGCCTACTGGCCCATACAAGGCAGGTCCTTATCAAAACCACCACTACCTAAGAATTTACTCCTGTACTCACGACACTAATCAAACCCAGCCCCTCCCACTCATATATTTGTCCAATCTCTTTTTAAAGCCACCCAAGGTCCTAGCCTCTATCACCCTACTCGGAAGATTGTTCCACGCATCTACAACTCTGTTCGAAAACCAGTACTTGCCTATGTCCTTTCTAAATCTAAATTTATCCAATTTAAATCCGTTATTTCTGGTTCTTACTTGGTTCGATATCCTCAGTATTTTATTAATATCTCCTTTGTTTATGCCCATCATCCACTTGTACACCTCGATGATATCTCCCTCATTCTACGTCTCTCCAGAGAGTGGAGATTCAATGCTCTAAGTCTATCTTCATACGGGAGATTTCTTATACTGTAAATCATTTTAGTCATTCTTCTTTGTATGTTCTCCAATGAATCTATATCCATCCTGTAGTAAGGAGACCAAAACTGAGCTGCATAATCCAAATGAGGTCTCACTAGTGATGTATAGAGCTGTAAAATAACTTTTGGACTTCTGTTGCTTATACTTCTTGAAATAAATCCTAGTAATCTGTTAGCCTTATTGCGCACACTTAGGCACTGTTGTCTTGGCTTTAGATTTCTGCTTACCATGACTCCCAAGTCTTTTTCACATTCTGTATGATCAAGCTCAACTTCACCTAGTTTATAAATTCGAGGGATATTTTCATTACCAACGACTAGCACCTTACACTTATCCACATTGAACTTCATCTGCCACTTTTCAGACCAAGACATTAATTTATCCAAATCCTCCTGGAGTTGCTGCTGGTGTTGTTGTTGCTGCTGGTGATGCTGCAGCTGGTGGTGCTGCTGTTGGTGTTGCTGGTGGTGGTGGTGGTGGTGGGGTGCTGCTGCTGGTGGTGCTGCTGGTGGTGGTGGTGCTGCAACTGTCAAAACAAAGGAAGGTAGAGAGAAAGATAGATAGTGAGAGGAAGAGGAAGAGGAGGAGCAGTAAGAGGAAGAAGGATAGCCTAGCAGGTAGCCCGGGGCTAGCCTAGCCTAGGCGTGAGAACACCCTGGATGGATGTGGGACAGTAGTTACCCCAGGATTGATCCCCACCCCTCCACCACCACCACTCCACCACCACCAACCCCACCCCTCCAACCCCACCCTTCCAACCCCACCCCTCCAACCCCACCCCTCCACAACCACCACTCCACCAACCCCACCCTTCCACTACCACCCCTCCACCACCCCACTCCAACCCCAACCCTCCAACCCCTTCATCCACAGGATGGATATGAGGTGCACTTCACACTCCTCTGTACATCTATCGTGTGCATGTTTTTCGTGTGTACTAATTGTATCGTGTGTACGTCTACCGTGTGTATTTCTGTCGTGTGTACGTCCATTATGTACGTGGGAAGGGCAGCCTGGAGGGACGACAGCCACGGGCGTCGGAAAAGCGTTTTGCTGGTCCCTTGTAGCGGAAGTAGGTGGGCAGCAGTAGCAGGATGGTGGGCAGCAGCAGCAGGATGGTGGGCAGCAGTAGCAGGATGGTGGGCAGCAGCAGCAGGATGGTGGGCAGCAGTAGCAGGATGGTGGGCAGAAGCAGCAGGATGGTGGGCAGCAGCAGCAGGATGGTGGGCAGCAGTAGCAGGATGGTGGGCAGCAGCAACAGGATGATGGGCAGCAGTAGCAGGATGGTGGGCAGCAGCAACAGGATGGTGGGCAGCAGTAGCAGGATGGTGGGCAGCATCAGCAGCAGGATGGTGGGCAGCAGTAACAGGATGGTGGGCAGCAGCAACAGGATGGTGGGCAGCAGTAGCAGGATGGTGGGCAGAAGCAACAGGATGGTGGGCAGCAGTAGCAGGATGGTGGGCAGCAGTAACAGGATGGTGGGTAGCAGTAGCAGGATGGTGGGCAGCAGTAGCAGGATGGTGGGCAGCAGCAACAGGATGGTGGGCAGCAGTAGCAGGATGGTGGGCAGCAGTAACAGGATGGTGGGTAGCAGTAGCAGGATGGTGGGCAGCAGTAGCAGGATGGTGGGCAGCAGCAACATGATGGTGGGCAGCAGCAACAGGATGATGGGCAGCAGTAGCAGGATGGTGGGCAGCAGCAACAGGATGGTGGGCAGCAGTAGCAGGATGGTGGGCAGCAGCAGCAGGATGGTGGGCAGCAGTAGCAGGATAGTGGGCAGCAGCAACAGGATGGTGGACAGCAGTAGCAGGATGGTGGGCAGCAGCAACAGGATGGTGGGCAGCAGTAGCAGGATAGTGGGCAGCAGCAACAGGATGGTGGGCAGCAGTAGCAGGATGGTGGGCAGCAGCAACAGGATGGTGGACAGCAGTAGCAGGATGGTGGGCAGCAGCAACAGGATGGTGTGCAGCAGTAGCAGGATGGTGGGCAGCAGTAGCAGGATGGTGGGCAGCAGTAGCAGGATGGTGGGCAGCAGTAGCAGGATGGTGGGCAGCAGCTGGGTGGGGAGCAGCAGGGTGGATAGCAGCTGGGTGGGCAGCAGCAGGGTGGGTAGCAGCTGGGTGGGTAGCAGCCGGGTGAGTAGCAGCTGGGTGGGCAGCAGCAGGGTGGATAGCAGCTGGGTGGGTAGCAGCTGGGTGGGTAGCAGCTGGGTGGGTAGCAGCAGGGTGGGCAGCAGCTGGGTGGGCAGCAGTTGGGTGGGTCAGTTTTGCTTCCAGGCACAGGTTGTGACAGCTGTGGTAGTGGTCCACCCTTGGTCCAGTGGTCCATTCTTGGTCCAGTGGTCCACCCTTGGTCCAGTGGTCCACCCTTGGTCCAGTGGTACATTCTTGGTCCAGGGGTCCATCCTTGGTCCAGTGGTCCATCCTTGGTCCAGAATCCATCCTTGGTCCAGTGGTCCATCCTTGGTCCAGTGGTTCATCCTTGGTCCAGTGGTCCATCCTTGGTCCAGTAGTCCATCCTTGGTCCAGTGGTTCATCCTTGGTCCAGTGGTCCATCCTTGGTCCAGTGGTCCATCCTTCGTCCAGAAACCTGTCTAGTTACAACTGTCTCCCCTTCCCTAAGCTCCCCTCTCTCCCCTTCCCTAAGCTCTCCTCACTCTCCCCTTCCCTAAGCTCCCTTCACTCCCCCTTCCCTAAGCTCCCCTCACTCCCCATTCCCTAAGCTCCCCTCACTTCCCCTTCCCTAAGCTCCCCTCACTCCCCTTCCCTCCCTCTCCCTCCCTCCCCCTTCCTTAAGCTCCCCTAACTCTCCTTCCCTAAGCTCCCCTCACTCCCCCTTCCCTAAGCTCCCTCACTCCTTCCCTAAGCTCCCCTCACTCCCCCTTCCCTAAGCTCCCCTCACTCCTTCCCTAAGCTCTCCTCACTCCCCTTCCCTAAGCTCCCCTCACTCCTTCCCTAAGCTCTCCTCACTCCCCTTCCCTAAGCTCCCCTCTCAGTATGTCAATACACTTCCTCTCTCACGTTACCTTTGCATCCCCCTCCCCTATATTTCCATCCCCTCTCCTCTCTCTTATAATTCCACCCCTCTATCCTTCCTCCCTCTCCCCTCTCCTCTCCTCCCCCCTCCCTTATTCTTCCCTCCTCTCACCTATCCTTCTCCCACCCTCATTCCTTTCACAGTTTTCCCCTCCCAACGGTCTCCCCTTTATTCCCCTCACAGTTTCCTCTGTCTGTCTGTCTGTCTCTCTCTCTCTCTCTCTCTCTCTCTTCTTCTTCTTCTTCTTCTTCTTCTTTTCTATGAACTCCCCCTCCTTCTCTTATTCCTCTCTTTTTACCCTTTTCTTATCCTTCTCTTTAATTCCTCTCTGTTATCCATCTCTTTTATTCCTCTATGTTATCCCTCAGTTATATCCCTCTCTTGTTCCTCTCTTTTATCCCTTTCTTATTCCTCTTTTATCCCTTTCTTATTCCTCTCTTTTATTCCTTTCTTATTCCTCTCTTTTATTCCTTTCTTATTCCTCTCTTTTATTCCTTTCTTATTCCTCTCTTTTATCCCTTTCTTATCCCTCTCTTGTTCCTCTCTTTTATCTTTCTTTTTCCTCTTTTATCCCTTTCTTATTCCTCTCTTTTATCCATTTCTTATCCCTCTCTTGTTCCTCTCTTTTATCTCTTTCTTATTCCTCTTTTTGTCCCTTTCTCATCGCTCTCTTTCTGTCCCTCTCTCTTGTAGAGCACTAGCTAAAAATTCACCCCAGTAGGCCTAACTTCCCACACAATAAATTTTTTGGAAAGATTGATGAGACGGTAGAGTACAAACTTCACGGGAAAAGCACCACCAGCCTATGAGGACTGAGGGCCCTGAATCTGAGAAATTACGTGGGTGGGTTGAACTGGAATGACCTGACTATGGGTCAGGTAGGTGGTGATGGTTGCCGATATGACGTTTTCCAGAGAATAGTTCTAGCTGCTCAGACAACTTATGTTCCTAATAGGGAAATCATATCAAACAAAAATGATCCTAAATGGATGAACAATAGATTAAAACATCTCATTGGTCAAAAGAGAGGCATATATAGGCGAATCAAAAGAGGAGAGAGGCAGTTAAGAAATCAATATATTCGGTTAAAGAGAGAAATAAAAAAGGGAATAAGAAAAGCAAAAAGAGACTATGAGGTTAAAGTTGCAAGAGAATCGAAGACTAACCCAAAAGGATTTTTTCAGGTATACAGAAATAAGATTAGGGACAAGATAGGCCCACTCAAAAGTTACTCAGGTCAGCTCACCGTCGTCAGTGATAAGGAAATGTGTAGAATTTTTAACACTTACTTCCTCTCAGTTTTTACACAGGAAGATACTAGCGATATTCCAGAAATAATAAATTATGTAGAACAGGACGATAGTAAACTATGCACGATTAGGGTCATAAGTGACATGGTCCTTAGACAAATAGATAAATTAAAACCTAACAAATCCCCAGGCCCTGATGAACTGTATGCAAGGGTTCTAAAGGAATGTAAAGAAGAGCTTAGCAAACCTTTGGCTAATCTTTTCAACATATCACTACAAACTGGCATAGTGCCAGATAAGTGGAAAATGGCAAATGTAATACCTATTTTCAAAGCAGGTGACAGGTCCTTAGCTTCGAACTATAGACCAATAAGCCTAACCTCCATAGTGGGAAAATTTATGGAATCAATAATTGCCGAGGCAATTCGCAGCCATCTTGAAAAGCATAAATTAATCAACGAATCTCAGCACGGTTTTACAAAAGGGCGTTCCTGCCTTACAAATTTAATAACTTTTTTCACTGAGGTATTTGAGGAGGTAGATCATGGTAATGAATATGATATTGTTAAGTAAAAGGACACAAATACAACTAATGTGACATTTTATTGTGGCAACGTTTTGCTCTCCAGGAGCTTTGTCAAGCTTGACAAAGCTCCTGGAGAGCGAAACGTTGCCACAATAAAATGTCACATTAGTTGCATTTGTGTCCTTTTACTTAACATATTGTCGGTAATTCTACCAATATTAATACAATATGATATTGTGTATATGGACTTCAGTGAGGCTTGTGATAGAGTCCCACTTCAGAGACTATTGAGGAAAATTAAGGTACACGGAATAGGAGGAGAAATGTTTTCCTGGATAGAGGCATGGTTGACAAATAGGCAGCAGAGAGTTTGCATAAATGGGGAGAAATCAGAGTGGGGAAGCGTCACGAGCGGTGTTCCACAGGGGTCAGTATTGGGACCCTTGTTGTTCACAATCTACATAAACGCCATAGATGAGGGAATAAATAGCGACATAAGCAATTTGCCGATGACACCAAAATAGGCCGTCGAATTCATTCTGAAGAGGACATTAGAGCACTCCAGGAAGATTTGAATAGACTGATGCAGTGGTCGGAGAAGTGGCAAATGCAGTTTAATATAGACAAATGCAAAGTTCTAAACATTGGACAGGAAAATAACCATGCCACATATAAACTAAATAATGTAGATCTTAATACTACTGATTGCGAAAAGGATTTGGGAGTTCTGGTTAGCAGTATTCTAAAACCAAGACAGCAGTGCATAAGACACTAATAATATCCCAAGAATTAGGTATTTTAGTGGGCCTGAAGAAGATAAATTATGTAGTATCACAGTCACTAGCGAAATGGTTATCAAACAGATAGACCGTTTGAAGCAAAATAAATCGCCAGGCCCTGATGAGCTTTTTTCAAGGGTTCTTAAGGAATGCAAAATTGAACTCTGTGAACCCTTAACTAACATTTTTAACCTATCTCTTCAAACAGGTGTAGTGTCTGATACGTGGAAGTTGGCTAATGTAATTCCTATTTTTAAAGCAGGGGACAAGTCGTTACCATCAAATTACCGCCCAATAAGTCTAACTTCAATTGTAGGCAAATTATTAGAGTCGATTATAGCTGATAATATAAGAAGCCATCTCGATAGGCATAATTTGATTAATGATACTCAACATGGATTCACCAGGGGCCGTTCCTGCCTAACTAATTTATTAATTTTTTTCAGTAAGGCTTTTGAGGCAGTTGATCATGATAAAGAATTCGATATTGTTTATTTGGATTTTAGTAAGGCTTTTGATAGAGTACCACATCAGAGACTGTTAAAGAAAGTGGCTGCTCACGGCATTGGAGGAAAAGTGTTTTCATGGATCGAGTCATGGCTCACCAATAGGAAGCAGAGGGTGTGCATTAATGGGGTTAAATCTGAGTGGGGATCTGTAACAAGTGGCGTTCCACAGGGATCGGTTTTGGGCCCGTTGTTGTTTATAATATATATAAATGACGTAATAATATTGGTAGAATTACCGACAATATGTTAAGTAAAAGGACACAAATGCAACTAATGTGACATTTTAATGTGGCAACGTTTCGCTCTCCAGGAGCTTGAGAAAGCTCCTGGAGAGCGAAACGTTGCCACAATAAAATGTCACATTAGTTGCATTTGTGTCCTTTTACTTAATATATAAATGACCTTGACGAGGGAATTACTAGTGATATGAGCAAATTCGCTGATGACACGAAGATAGGTAGGATAATCAATTCAGACGTAGATGTCACGGAACTTCAGGAGGATTTAGACAAACTCAATTCCTGGTCAGAAAAATGGCAGATGCAGTTCAATGTAGATAAATGCAAAGTTCTAAAGCTCGGGAATGTTCATAACCCTAGCACCTACCAGCTTAATAATGTTGAACTCAGCCGTACAGAATGCGAAAAGGATCTGGGGGTTATGGTAAGCAGCAACCTCAAACCAAGTCAGCAATGCCTAAGCGTAAGAAATAAAGCAAATAGATTACTGGGATTTATATCAAGAAGTGTAAGCAACAGAAGTCCAGCGGTTATATTACAGCTTTATACATCATTAGTAAGGCCTCACCTAGATTATGCAGCTCAGTTCTGGTCTCCATTTTACAGAATGGATATAAATTCGTTAGAAAACATTCAGCGACGAATGACAAAGTTAATTCATAGCATTAGAAATCTTCCGTATGAAGAAAGATTGAAGACCCTTAAATTACATTCACTTGTAAGACGAAGAATGAGGGGAGACATGATCGAGGTATATAAGTGGAAGATGGGTATTAATAAGGGGGATATAAATAAGGTCTTGAGGATATCTCTCCAAGAGAGAACCCGCTAGTGCTCCCTCACTTAGAATACTGCTCAGTGCTGACGGCCCCGTTCAGGGCAGGAGAAATAGCAGAGCTGGAACAAATCCAGAGATCGTTTACGGCTCACATTGAGCCATTGAAACATCTAAATTATTGGGAACGCCTTCAAGTCTTGAACATGTACTCATTGGAGCGGAGGAGAGAGAGATACATGATAATATATACATGGAAAGTACTTGAGGGCCTGGTCCCAAATCTGCACACTGCCATAACAACATACTGGAGTGAGAGATATGGGAGAAAGTGTAAAATAAACCCAGTGAGGAGCAGGGGTGCGGTGGGGACAATACGGGAGCACTGTATTAACATCCGGGGTCCCAGACTATTCAACATCTTACCAGAAGATATCCGAAACACGGCTGGAACCAGTGTAGAAGCCTTCAAGAGGAAACTGGACAAATATCTTCACCAGGTGCCAGATCAACCAGGCTGTGATGGATATGTGGGGCAGCGGGCCTCCAGCAGCAACAGCCTGGTTGACCAGGCAAGCACCAGACGAGCCTGGCCCATGGCCGGGCTCAGAGAGTAGATACTCTCGAAACTCTTCAAAGGTATATCAAAGGTAAGTTTAGATTTAGAAAGGATATAGGAAAGTATTGGTTTGGAAATAGGGTAGTGGACCTGACTTAACTCAGTGAAGACTTGTCTTGTGTGCTCTCTGAATCTGAACAAGATGTCCTCTCTTGAGCTACTCTACCAGCAGCTGAAGGAAGAACTGAGGGTAGCTAAGCTTGAGATACAGCGACTGACTGAGGAAAACAAGAGGATTCGTAGTAATCCTCCTGTTGAGAATCCTCAAGCCAAGAAAGGAACCTGGACAGTGGCCGGAATGCATGGGACAAAGTTAAAGATCAAGAGGATGGATGGAGAGGTAGAATTAACGAAGAACCAGAAACCTGTTGTGGAAACATCGAACCGATTCTCCGTGTTACCCGATGAATGTGAGTCGACTACAGGGAACATCACGAACGACACCAAGGAAGGTAAGAACATTGTTCTTGTTGGGGATAGTCAAATTAGGTATATGGATAGGGCCTTCTGCTTGAAAGAGAGAAGTAGGAGACAGAGGGTTTGCTTTCCTGGGGCTGGGATGGAGGATATTGTTAGCCGTCTGGACGACATCATGAGAGGTAATGGGAGCAATCCTATTATCTGTCTCAGTGCTGGAGGCAACGATGTTGGCAGACGTAGGAGTGAGGACCTGACTAGCAGGTATAGGTCAGCAATAGACATAATTAGGAAGAAGGGTGGGAACCCTGTCATATGTGGTATTTTGCCAAGGAGAGGAGTTGGAGATGAATGGCTGTCCAGGGCAATTGGTGTCAATTGCTGGCTGGACAAACACTGTAAGGATAATGCAGTACCATTCATTTGCAACTGGGACCACTTCTATGGCTGAAATGACATGTATGCCAGGGATGGGGTTCACTTATCCAGGGCAGGTGTGGATTTTCTTGCTAGCTCAGTTGAGGGTGTTGTTAGGACTTTAAACTAGGATTAGTTAGAGGTATGGGTTTAGAAATGGAAAATAATGAATGTCGAAATATAGATCTAGGCTTTGATATAAAAATCTTAACAATAACAAGGACAGAAATAGGTATAGTGGTAAAACAGAATGGAGCAGGAAGGGTAAAGAGAAAGGAGGGTCTTTAAAAGTGTATTATACAAATAGTCGTAGTGCTAGGAATATGATGGACGATTTGAGATTATTTGCAAGTGCAGGTAACATTGATGTATTTGCCATAACTGAGACGTGGTTCAATACGAAAAATAGGGACATGCCTGCTGAATGTCATATACAGGGTTTTAAATTGTTCCAAGTAGACAGAAGTTTCGGGAAGGGGGGTGGAGTGGCACTGTATGTCCGAGATCGCTTGAACTGTTGCATAAAAAAGGGAATAAAGTCTGAAATAACACATACAGAGTCTGGATAGAATTTTCAGAGGGGCATGAAAAATTGATTTTAGGTGTGATATACCGTCCCCCAAACTTAGATAGGAACCAAGGAGACTACTATGGGAGGAAATTGTTAAGCCACAATGCACGATAACGTAGTTATTCTGGGTGACTTCAACTTTAGTCAAATTGATTGGAATTTTTTGACTGGGAATTTAGAATCTAACGACTTCTTAGATGTAGTTCAAGATTGTTTTTGAAGCAGTTTGTGACAGAACCTACAAGGGAAATAACCTGCTTGACTTAGTTCTGGCAAACAAGGAAACCCTTGTTAATAATTTAGAAATTACAGAGGAACTCGCGCAAGCGACCACAAATCAATTACCTTTGGCATTGAATGGAAGTTTCATAGTACGAATAACTCAGTAACGGTCCCAGATTTTCGCTTAGCAGATTACAATGGACTTAGAGAACACTTATCATCTGTGGACTGGGGTAATGAAGATAGCTATCAATATGACAGTTTTCTGAACACTATACATGCTGCCCAAATAACATTTATCCCATATAAAGAAATTAGATCGAATAGAAATGACCCAAAATGGATGAATAATAGGCTCAAATATCTTTTAGGGCAGAAGAAAGGAGTTTATAGGCGTATCAAAAGAGGTGAGGGTCATCTTATGAGTCAGTATATTGACATTAAGAGGGACTTTAAAAAGGGGATAAGAAAAGCTAAACGAGACTACGAAATTAAAGTTGCTAGGGATTCGAAAACTAACCCAAAAGTTTTTTTCAGGTGTATAGAACAAAAAGTTAGAGATAAGATAGGTCCCCTTAAAAATAATTATGGGTATCTTACTGACAAAGAGAATGAAATGTGCCTCTATTTTTAATAATTATTTTCCTGGTTTTCACTCAGGAAGACATTAATAATATCCCAAGAATTAGGTATTTTAGTGGGCCTGAAGAAGATAAATTATGTAGTATCACAGTCACTAGCGAAAAGGTTATCAAACAGATAGACCGTTTGAAGCAAAATAAATCGCCAGGCCCTGATGAGCTTTTTCAAGGGTTCTTAAGGAATGCAAAATAGAACTCTGTGAACCCTTAACTAACATTTTTAACCTATCTCTTCAAACAGGTGTAGTGCCGGATACGTGGAAGATGGCTAATGTAATTCCTATTTTTAAAGCAGGGGACAAGTCGTTACCATCAAATTACCGCCCAATAAGTCTAACATCAATTGTAGGCAAATTACTAGAGTCGATTATAGCTGATAACATAAGAAGCCATCTCGATAGGCATAATTTGATTAATGATACTCAGCATGGATTCACCAGGGGCCGTTCCTGCCTAACTAATTTGTTAATTTTTTTCAGTGGGGCTTTTGAGGCAGTTGATAATGATAAAGAATTCGATATCGTTTATTTGGATTTTAGTAAGGCTTTTGATAGAGTACCACATCAGAGACTGTTAAAGAAAGTGGCTGCTCATGGCATTGGGGGAAAAGTGTTGTCATGGATCGAGTCATGGCTCACCAATAGGAAGCAGAGGGTGTGCATAAATGGGGTTAAATCGGAGTGGGGATCTGTAACAAGTGGCGTTCCTCAGGGATCGGTTTTGGGCCCGTTGTTGTTTATAATATATATAAATGACCTTGACGAGGGAATTTCTAGTGATATGAGCAAATTCGCTGATGACACGAAGATAGGTAGGATAATCGATTCAGACGTAGATGTCAGTGAACTACAGGAGGATTTAGACAAACTCAATTCCTGGTCAGAAAAATGGCAGATGCAGTTCAATGTAGATAAATGCAAAGTTCTAAAGCTCGGGAGTGTCCATAACCCAAGCATTATAAGTTAAATAACGTAGAACTTAGCCATACAGATTGCGAGAAGGACTTGGGGGTGATGGTAAGCAGCAACCTTAAACCAGAGAGAATTTAGGTCAAATAATAACGATCCCAAATGGATTAACAGGAGGCTAAAACATTTATTAGGAGAGAAAAGAGGAATTTATAGGCGCATCAAAAGAGGAGATGTTAACCTTATTGACCAATATGTTCAGTTGAAAAGAGAAGTAAAAAAGGGATTAGAAAGGCTAAACGTGACTATGAGATTAAGGTTGCTAATGAATCAAAGACTAATCCAAGGGTTCTTTCAAGTGTACAGGACGAAGGTGAGGGAAAAGGTAGGACCTCTGAAAATTGGGAATGGACAGCTGACGGATAACGAACTGGAAATGTGTTCTCTATTTAATGACTATTTTTGTCAGTCTTTACACAAGAAGACGTAAATGAGATACCAGAAATTAACAATTATTCATTTCCCGAAGAATTCAAATTAACTAATATTACTGTCACGGGACATGGTTATCAAACAGATAGATAAACTGAAGCAAAATAAGTCCCCGGGACCCGACGAGTTGTTTTCCAGGGTACTTAAAGAATGCAAAATGGAACTTAGTCCCATTAACGAATGTGTTTAATACGTCCATCCTAACTGGTGTTGTGCCAGAGATGTGAAAGATAGCTAATGGTTTCCTATATTCAAATCAGGGGATAAGTCCATTCCATCAAATTACCGTCCAATAAGCCTCACGTCTATAGTAGGCAAATTATTAGAATCAATTATAGCTGATATTATCAGAAGTCACCTTGAAGAACATAATTTGATTAATGAATCTCAGCATGGGTTTACGAGAGGTCGTTCTGCCTGACAAATTTACTGACGTTTTTCAATAAAACATTTGAGGCAGTAAGTGATAAAAATATGATATAGTTTACTTGGATTTCAGTAAGGCCTTCGATAGAGTATTTCCCCGAGACTTTAAGAAAGGTGGCAGCTCATGGTATAGGAGGTAAAGTTCTAGCATGGATAGAGGCATGGCTTACCAATAGAAAGCGAGAGTTTCCATTAATGGGGTCAAACTGAATGGGGATTTGTCACTAGTGGCGTTCCACAAGGATCATTTGGGCCCATTGTTGTTCATAATTTACATAAATGACCTTGATGAAGAGAATCCAAGTGACAGAGGTAAATTTGCTGAATACAAAAATAGGCCGTATAATTCATTCTGAGGAGGATACCAGTGAACTCCAGGAGGATTTGGATAAATTAATGTTTGGTCTGAAAAGTGGCAGATGAAGTTTAATGTGGACAATGTAAGGTGCTAGTCGTTGGTAATGAAAATATCCCTCGAATTATAAACCAGGTGAAGTTGAGCTTGATCATACAGAATGTGAAAAGACTTGGGAGTCATGGTAAGCAGAAATCAAAGCCAGACAACAGTGCCTAAAGTTGCCAATAAGGCTTAACAGATTACTAGGATTTATTTCAAGAAGTATAAGCAACAGAAGTCCAAAAGTTATTTTACAGCTCATACATCACTAGTGAGACCTCATTTGGATTATGCAGCTCAGTTTTGGTCTCCTTACTACAGGATGGATATAGATTCATTGGAGAACATACAAAGAAGAATGACTAAAATGATTTACAGTATAAGAAATCTCCCGTATGAAGATAGACTTAGAGCATTGAATCTCCACTTTGGAAAGACGTAGAATGAGGGGAGATATCATCGAGGTGTACAAGTGGATGATGGGCATAAACAAAGGAGATATTAATAAAATACTGAGGATATCGAACCAAGTAAGAACGAGAAATAACGGATTTAAATTGGATAAATTTAGATTTAGAAAGGACATAGGCAAGTACTGGTTTTCAACAGAGTTGTAGATGCGTGGAACAATCTTCCGAGTAGGGTGATAGAGGCTAGGACCTTGGGTGGCTTTAAAAAGAGATGGACAAATATAGAGTGGGAGGGGCTGGTTTTGATTAGTGTCGTGAGTACAGGAGTAAATTCCCTTTGGTAGTGGTGGTTTTTTATAAGGACCTGCCTTGTATGGGCCAGTAGGCCTTTGCAGTGTCCTTCATTCTTATGTTCTTATGTTCTAAGGTACTAATAAAAGGGAAATAGATTACTGGGATTTATATCAAGAATGTTAGCAACAGAAGTCCAGACGTTATATTACAGTTTATACATCATTAGTAAGGCCTCACCTAGATTACGCAGCTCAGTTACTGTCTCCATATTAAGAATGACATAAATTCGTTAGAAAACATTCAGCGTAGAATGACTAAATTAATACATAGCATTAGAAATCTTCCTTGACGAAGAAAGATTGAAGACCCTTAAATTACATTCACTTGTAAGACGTAGAATGAGGGAGACATGATCGAGGTATACAAGTGGAAAATGGGTATTAACAAAGGGGATATAAATAAGTCTTGAGGGTATCTCTCCAAAGAGAACCCCAATAATGATTCGTTAGATAAGTTTAGATTTAGAAAGATATAGGAAAGTATTGGTTTGGAAATAGGGTAGTTGATGAATGGAACAGTCTGCCTAGTAGGGTTATTGAAGCAAGGACCTTGGGTAGTTTTTTAAATTTTGGTTGGATAAATTCATGGTGAAAGGGGTTGGATTTGAGTGGGAATTGCACATGAGTAAATAAAATTATCAAAGCTTATTTTTGGGTAGCATTGAAAATTAGGTTGAACAAATATTCTGTTGGTGGGATGGAATGTGAAGACCTGCCAGAATGGGCCAACAGGCCTGCTGCAGTGTTCCTCCTTTTCTTATGTTCTTTGTTTTATGAGTGGAACAGTCTTGCCTATAGGGTCATTGAAGCTATGACCTTGGGTAGTTCAAATTTAGGTTGGATAAATTCATGAGTGAGGGTTGGATTTGAGGGACTCGCACTTGAGTTAATAGAATCTTCAAAGCTTATTTTTGGGTAGAATTGAAAATTAGGTTGGGCAAATTTGTTAGTGGGATGGATTGTGAAGGACTTGCCTAGTATGGGCCAACAGGCCTGCTGCAGTGTTCCTCCTTTCTTATGTTCTTATGTGTTCGCAATAGAGCTAACAGAACTCTGAGCCTCTATCAAGAAGTATAATTAATAGAAGTCCTCAGGTTGTTCTTCAACTCTATATATCTTTGGTTAGGCCTCATAAGAACATAAGAAAGGAGGAACACTGCAGCAGGCCTGTTGGCCCCTAGGCAGGTCCTTCACAATCCATCCCCTAAAAAATAATTGCCCAAACTAATTTTCAATTCTACCCAAGAAATGCTTGATGATTTTTATTACCCAAAAATTTCCCCTCCAAAACTAACCCCTCACTCTTTATTTATCCAATCTAAATTTGAAACTACCCAAGGTCATAGCTTAATAACCCTAATTTGGGACTGTTCCCTCATCAACTACCCTATTTCCAAACCAATACTTTCC
>WNWK01013444.1:0-55341 GCA_009830355.1 Cherax destructor
CCTGGAGAGAATTCCAGGGGTCAACGCCCCGCGGCCCGGTCCGTGACCAGGCCTCTTGTTGGACCAGAGCCTGATCAACCAGGCTGTTACTGCTGGCCGCACGCAGTCCAACGTACGAACCACAGCCCGGCTGATCAGGTACCGACTTGAGGTGCCTGTCCAGTGCCTGCTTGAAGACAGCCAGGGGCTTGTTGGTAATCCCCTGATGTATGCTGGGAGGCAGTTGAACAATCTTGGGCCCCTACACTTATTGTGTTGTCCCTCAACGTGCTAGTGGCACCCTGCTCTTCATTGGGGGAATGTTACATCGCCTGCCGAGTCTTTGCTTTCGTAGGGAGTGATTTTTGTGTGCAAGTTTGGTACTAAGCCCTCGAGAATTTTCCATGTGTATATAATAATGTATCTCTCCCGCCTGCGTTCTAGAGAGTACAGGTTTAGGAACTTCAAGCGTTCCCAGTAGTTGAGGTGGTTTATCGCACTTATGCGTGCGTGAAGGTTCTCTGCACATTTTCAAGGTCAGCAATTTCACCCGCCTTGAAAGGTGCAGTTAGTGTGCAGCAATATTCCAGCCTAGATAGAACAAGCGATCTGTAAAGTGTCAACATGGGCTTGGCATCCCTGGTTTTGAAGGTTCTCATTATCCATCCTGTCATTTTTCGAGCAGATGCAATTGCTACATTGTTATGGTCCTTGAAGGTGAGATCCTCTGACATAAATCACTCCCAGGTCTTTGACATTAGTTTTTCGCTCTATTGTGTGGTTGGAATTAGTTTTGTACTCCGATGAGATTTTAATTTCTTCACGTTTTCCGTATCTGAGTAATTGAAATTTCTCATCATTGAACTTCATATTGTTTTCTGCAGCCCATTTAAAGATTTGGTTTATGTCTGCTTGGAGTCTTGCAGTGTCTTCAACGGTGGACACTGTCATACAGATTCGGGTGTCATCTGCAAAGGAAGACACAGCACTGTGGCTTATATCCCTGTCAATGTCTGATATGAGGATGAGGAATAGGATGGGAGCAAGTACTGTGCCTTGTGGAACAGAGCTTTTCACAGTAGCTGCCTCAGACTTTACTCTGTTGACTACTACTCTTTGTGTTCTAGTGTTAGGAAATTATAATCCATCTACCAACTTTTCCTGTTATTCCTTTATCACGCATTTTGTGTGCTATTACACCATGGTCACACTTGTCAAAGGCTTTTGCAAAATCTGTGTATATAACATCTGCATTCTGTTTATCTTCTAGAGCATCCAGGACCTTGTCGTAGTGGTCCAGTAGTTGGGACAGACAGGAGCGGCTCTGCTCTAAACCCATGCTGTCCTGGGTTGTGCAATTGATGGGTATCAAGATGGGTGGCGATCTTGCTTCTTAGAACCCTTTCAAAGATTTTTATGATATGGGACGTTAGCGCAATTGGTCTGTAGTTCTTTGCTATTGCTTTACTGCCCTTTGTGGAGCGGGGCTATGTCTGTTGTTTTTAGTAGCTGCGGACGATCCCAGTGTCCATGCTCCCTCTCCATAGGATGTTAAAAGCATGTGATAGGGGCTTGCAGTTCTTGATGAACACGGAGTTCCATGAGTCTGGGCCTGGAGCGGAGTGCATGGGCATGTCATTTATTGCCTTTTCAAAGTCATTTGGCGTAGTGATGATGTCAGAAAGGCATGCGTCTGTCAAGTTCTGTGGCACTCTCATGAAAAAAACATTTAGGTTTTCGATTTTCAGTCTGGTTAGTGGCTCGCTAAAGACTGAGTCATACTGGGATTTAAGTAACTCACTCATTTCCTTGCTGTCATCTGTGTAGGACCCATCCGGTTTAAGTAGGGCCCAATACTGGTTGTTGTTCTCGACTTTGATTTTGCATAGGAAAAGAAATACTTAGGTTTCTTTCAATTTCATTTATGGCTCTTAGTTCTTCCCGTGTCTCTTGATTCCTATAAGATTCCTTTAGTTTTAATTGATGTTTGCTATTTCTCTGACTAGTGTCTCCCTACGTATTTCAGAGATATTGGCCTCCTGTAGCCGCTCCGTTATTCTGTGCCTTCGCCTGTATAGGGGGCGCCTCTCTTCTAGTTTGCATCTTCTCCTCCTTTTCCTTAAGGGAATTTGCCTTGAGCAAACCTCAAGTACCACAGAGTTAATTTGTTCAAGACATAGGTTGGGATCCGTGATGCTTAGGCAATCTTCCCAGTTTATATCATTTAGGACTTGGTTTACTTGGTCCCACCTTATGTTTTTGTTATTGAAGTTGAATTTGGAGAAAGCTCCTCACGGCTGATCACATTTTGTTGATCTGGAGCTCCCGCATGCATGTCTGGACCTCTATTATGTTGTGATCTGAGTATATTGTTTTTGATATGATGACATTTCGTATCAGATCATCATTGTTGGTGAAGATGAGGTCCAGCGTATTCTCTAATCTTGTGGGCTCTACTATTTGCTGGTTTAAGGTGAACTTGGTGCAGAGATTTAAAAGTTCATGCATGTGTGAATTTTCATCTGAGCTGCCTCCTGGTGTTATCTCTGCTACCACATTGTTTGCAATGTTCCTCCATTTTAGGTGCCTGAGGTTGAAATCCCTCAGGGGCAGGAGCTGGAAGATTTTCCAGACAGTGGTCAATTTTCAGAAGCTGTTCCTGGAATTGTTGGGACGTTGCATCCGGGGCTTGTAGACAACCACGATGACCAGGTTTTGATTCTCGACCTTTATTGCTAGTACTTCAACTACATCATTTGAGGCATTTAGTAGTTCTGAACATATAAGTGACTCTGTGATATACAGGCCAACCCCCTTTTTGCCTATTCACTCTGTCACACCTGTATAGGTTGTAGCCCGGGATCCATATTTCATTGTCCAAGTGATCTCTTATGTGGGTCTCTGTGAAGCCGCAAACATGGCATTTGACTCTGTAAGCAGTCCACTAATGTAAGGTACCTTGTTGTTTGTTGCTGGCTTTAGACCTTGTATATTAGCAAAGATGAATGTAGTTGGATTGGTGGTATTGGTGGTATGGGGGGGGTCTTTTTTTCCTGGCTCTAATATCTGTTGTAATGGAGTGGAGGCCACTGACTGTGATTCCACTCCAGAAATGATTGCAGTTGGTGTACAATTTCTGTCATTTCCTGCCAGCTTTTTATCCTTCCTGGCACTAAAAAACCTCTCTCTCCGGAGTGGCTGTGGCTACCCTGATTTTGCCATGGTCTGGATGTTCTGTGTCGCCTCGTACCCTTTAGGTGGTATGCCTGGCAATATAAGTTATAACACTGTCTTTCCTGAATTGATGTGTGGCACATTTCAGGGTGGAAAAACTTACAGGACGGGAGGTTGCATTTGCCTGATTTTTTTTTTTACCGCGTCATCGCGCATGTCATGACAGACGCCGTCACCATACCTGTTACAAATTACTATAATTCCTTGTAGAAACATCGTATAATGATGAGAATTATACGAGGGTGTGGCCAGAAAGATCAGCTATTTTTTTGGTAAGAAAAACTCAATTTTCGTATTTTTTCCATTTTTTTTTCTCATCGCGCACAGAGTGCTTGCCCGTCCTCCTCCTGGCGCACCTAATCTTCCTAGTGCTGAGCGTCATGGTGCCTTCTACAACAACTCTGAAATAGCCACGGACGAAGAAGATTGGAGTAAGTATTATTATTATATTAATGGGAAAACGCTAAATCTGTAAGGGGTGAAATAGCGTTTTGGAAATGGCATGTCAGATAGAGTTGAACGTAAAAAATGGAAGGGCAGTTCCGATTCCTTGGATAATTAGTCCTTCACCACCATCAAAGCAACACCCGCCATATAAAGTCTACGGACTACAGGCAAACTGGTTTATAGGGCTACTGACAGCTTACATCCTATCGAGCCCTTTGAGGCCGGGCCGTACGATCAGTCTCTAAGGGCTTCATACGGCGTAAGCTGTCAGTGGCCCTATAACCCGAGCAAGATGTCCAGCCTCAAACATCTGAATTGGTTGGTTACTGACTATACGAAGAGTTTTTAAGACTGTATGTTACCAGTTCACCACCACTTAAGGATAATTTTATCTCTGTTTTAGGGATACATTGAGATATATATACCTCGGTGTGTATAACCATAAACATCTGACACCTAAGGGTTCCTCCGAACCTTAATATATAAGGCCGAAGCATTTTTCAAAGCTAAAGCATATACAACCAGAATATTCATCTAAGTTAAACTATCTGTGACCTAAACGTTTTTCCAAACTAATCTGTCTTAGAGGAACATGGGCACGAATTCATACACTTAGAACCTTTTATGAAAGAGTCCCAGGACCGAAACGTTTTCAGTAAAGATGTCCCATGTGCTTTCATTCGAGCCCTTTTCCCCTGGTTGTCGGTATTTACTGCCTTCCCATCACAAACTATCTTAGCTTAAATATTCATCCAGATTAAAACATTTAGGTCAGGGTAGTCCAACTACGGGCCCATGGGCCACAAGTGGCACATGGATTGATTTTTTGTGGCCCACGAGCACTCATATTAATATATTGATTTATTGAAGTTTTGGACCACCCTGATTAGGTCATAAATGTTCATCTAGGTTAAAGAATCTTGGTCTGAATCATCCCATCAAGCTAACATAATCTGTGGAAAAATCTTGATGTTAATTATCTTTGGCCTATATATACATTTCACAGGCTCAGTATTTTAGGGTAAACCATCTACAGGCCAAAAAATTCGAGCAAAAATTATATGTTTTTTTAATGATTTTACGAGGTAAACTTGAAAATGAGCACAAGTTTTGTGTTTAGGTACGAAAAGATGTCCTGTGAAGCCGCTGAAGAATGTGGATGAACTGTTCAACTATATTACCTCCCACACACTCGCCTGCCAGAAGCCAGTGAGTTAATAAAATAATAAATATTTGCCATGAAGATACATAGGCTGACAGATATTGCTTTACAATGTGTCAACCAAGTTTTGCATTGCATTTCGATCCCAATACCTAGTAGTGTAGCAAAGTATTATTGAATTTAGACGAGTTCTAGTGTCCAGGTGATGGTGGGAGGCAGTGTGCACCCCGACAATGGTTACTTCCTCGGGGAGAAGTGGGTGTGTATGGGAGACAAGTTCAACATCAGATATGGCAAGTGTCTCGCCTATTCCTTCGGCATTTCCCGAGACTTCACCTTCGATGACGACATGGACAAGAGGTTCAACTGTAAGGTAGGTATAATGTTCGTCAGGAAGCAGGACAGGTGTTTCCTGACGCAGGTCTTAGTTATATGATGACCCACAGCTTTTTGGTCATCTGACTGAGACCTTCAGCTGGCTTACCACTCTTTAAAAGTCATAGTTATGATTATAACTATTAAGATTTAAGGAAATAGATGCCTAAATTTTAACTTATGATTAGTTTCAATAACCAGTTATAAGATGATAGAGAAAAAGGCTTCAGGAGTTAAGTAAACACTTGTCAATAGGATTTATAGTCTTTTTAAAATGATAAATAATTGGAGGATGTTGGTTGTGAGTTGGATGGTAAACCCGGATTATGTGGTGGATTATATTGAAATTTAGACTAATGAACCTGAGACCTCGGTAAAATTTGGAAACTCAAACATATAGTTGAGAGACGTTGGACTGAGCTCCCCATCTCAGTGGACTTATTGATGTAATTCCGTCAGTAAGAGGGATGCTTCCATCTGACCCGTGCCTCTCTCTCCTACCATTACACAGGTGAAAGCCTTTGACCACACCATCAACCTCAACACTCACCAACGTTCAGAAAACATCCAGTTCTTCAACCTGGGCATCTCTAACATCACTCTGACACACAATAACATCATCAGGGTAAGATTACTTCCTTTAATTGTCCAGTGATCAACGATGTGACGTCTACCCGCTTCAATTATTATTATTATTGTGTGTGTGTCTCCATAATGCTCCATTCATTACACAACTGGAAGTTATATCATTACCAACAAACTGTGAAACAAAGGAACGAATGGAGCACTTAGGACATTTTGTAGACGTTTCGCCCACTGGAACCTTTGTCAATCAGATTGGATTAATAAAAACCCTAGTAAGCAAATTTAATAAATAGAGTAAGTGATATATAATATACGTCTCTGTATCTCACATTCCATTTACTGGTATGGTTATTATTATATATTTTTAAATTCACGAGTGGCACATAGATGAAGACGGATTCAATAATAATAAAATGTCTCGCTCACCTTGAAAATTTGAAGTCGATTGGATGAGGCATTCTCGAGGTATGAGCGAAATAAAATGGAAAAGTTAGAGAAAAATGAACAGGAGGAGAAGGAGGTGTTGATTCACCGGGAATTCTCCCGGCCCGGGTCTTTACCAGATGGCGACCCGGCTCCGGCTCCCTGGCGTGGGTGTATCAGAGACCTATGTCTCCCATGTATAGTCCACATGGAGGCAAAGAAGGGAATGTACGAAAGTATAGTGGTACGAACACTCTTATATGGGTGTGAAGCATGGGTTGCAAATGCTGCAGCGAGGAGGAGGCTGGAGACAGTGGAGATGTCCTGTCTAAGGGCAATGTGTGGTGTAAATATTATGCAGAAAATTCGGAATGTGGAAATTAGGAGAAGGTGTGGAGTTACTAAAAGTATTTGTCAGAGGGCTGAAGAGGGGTTGTTTAGGTGGTTTGGTCATTTAGAGAGAATGGATCAAAGTAGAATGACTTGGAGAGCGTATAAATCTGTAGGGGAAGGAAGGCGGTGTAGGGGTCGTCCTAGAAAAGGTTGGAGGGAAGGGGTAAAGGAGGTTTTGTGGGCGAGGGGCTTGGACTTCCAGCAAGCATGTGTGAGCGTGTTAGATAGGAGTGAATGGAGACGAATGGTTTTTGGGACATGACGATCTGTTGGAGTGTGAGCAGGGTAACATTTTGTGAAGGGATTCAGGGAAACCAGTTAATTGATTTAGTTGGACTTGAGTCCTGGAAATGGGAAGTACAATGCCTGCACTTTAAAGGAGGGGTCTGGGATAGTGACAGCTGGGAGGGACTGTTCTCAGCTGTTGTATCTGAGCTCCTCTGCAAAGACAGTGATTATGTATGAGTGTTGTGAAAGTGTTGAATGATGATGAAAGTATTTTCTTTTTGGGGATTTTCTTTCTTTTTGGGTCACCCTGCCTCGGTGAAAGACGGCCGACTTGTTGAAAAAAAAAAATATAGTCCACACCTTTATGCTAAAGTATATTGTAGTATCTAGCCTAATTTTTCGTATAACACTTAGAACAATAAAAAAAATATTTTGCGACGTATTATAGAAAATAATTCGACACACCTAGTGATGAATATATATAATACAACAAATAATAATATGAACAATTTGGGAGTGCGAGTCAGGGATAACTTGTAAAGATGGTTCGTACGTCGGGTTGCGTGCGGCCAGCAGTAACAGCCTGGTTGATCAGGCCCTGATACACCATGAGGCCTGGTCACAGACCGGGCCGCGGGGGCGTTGACCCCCGAAACCCTCTACAGGTATACTTCAGGGCACCTCTGAGAACTCGTATTTTCTTCAGGTGGATCGCTATGTGAACATTCTGAAGATGATAGGTCATGAGGCGACAGTCATCGACTACCTGAAGGCAGACGTGGAAGGCTCAGAGATCCCCATGTTCACAGACATCATCAACAACACCCCCAATCTACTTAAGAATGTAAAGCAGATCGGTGTGGAGGTGCACCTAGAAGGTGAGCATAATATACACACACTCTGGGTTACTTTAATATCTTTATTTGCACCCCATACCCATCCCGGGGCGGCAGTCAAACCATAAAAGAGGCACATCAAATGGGTCCAGGGACTGGGCCCCCAAATTTTGATTGTTATGCAAGTTACAGCAGCCCTGTATGACCTTTGTAGGTTTAGCACTTACTCATGATTGTAATAACATCATGAAAGTTATAGCTGTAATATACTAGTTATGTGTATATCTGGTTAGTCGTAATGAGTTACGTGTTCAGACATGAATTCAGTCACAAAAATATTAGTGTAGCTTATATGCGGTTTTGAACTATGTAATTATGTTATTTGATGGGACTTCACATTTTAACCAAACTTTGCCTAACTTATTTTGATATCAATAAATATGGACCTGATTCAGTAGGAATTTGGTTGGTTAATGGGGTTTAAAACCCCATTAACCATTAAGGATGTATGTCACCTGTTTACCACCAATGAAAAATATTTTAATTTCTAAAATAAGAATTAAAGTAAACTCTCAGAATGTATAGTATACACTTATAGACATACACTTCTACAGATACTGTAATTCAATACTTTCATTATATTTTTATTTAACATTATCAACTTTTTATTCTTTTATTCCGTTATTATTCTTAAAAATAGTAAGACCTCCTGAGTAGGCTTGTAGCCTATATTTTCACCCAGGTTGAGAAATCTTATTAACAATGAAGTTAACATGGCTAAGATCCCCTTTATCTGCAGGAAAGCTGTACAAAGAGTTCTGGAAGATTTTTCAGCAGCTGGAATATTATGGGTTCCAGTTGTGGTTCAGTGAGATGAATCCTGTGAGAAGATTGTCGTTCAAGGTGAAAGGCAAAACCCGTTCCTGCTGTTACGAGATGGTCTGGGCCCGTGACCGCCAGTGGTAGACCACAACAGTGCCTCTTGATACTACGAGATGGTCTGGGCCCGTGACCACCAGTGGTAGACCACAACAGTGCCTCTTGATACTACGAGATGGTCTGGGCCCGTGACCACCAGTGGTAGACCACAACAGTGCCTCTTGATACTACGAGATGGTCTGGGCCTGTGACCACCAGTGGTAGACCACAACAGTGCCTCCTGATACTATGGGGTGGTCTGGGCCCATGACCACCAGTGGTAGACCACAACAGTGCCTCCTGATACTATGGGGTGGTCTGGGCCCATGACCACCAGTGGTAGACCACAACAGTGCCTCCTGATACTATGGGGTGGTCTGGGCCCATGACCACCAGTGGTAGACCACAACAGTGCCTTGTGAGAAAACACACTCATCATCACTTTCTTTCCACCTACATTCTCAGAGATTGAATTCCATGTAGTAGTTCAGTCTATTGGAAATGATTTTTTTCGAAGACTTTGCCAGCGACTTCGAGTAGAGAGATAGGTCTGTAGTTTTCTGGGTTACGGGTGTCCTTATTGGGTTTTGAGATGAAGATCATCTTTACTGTTTTGAATGATGTAGGGAAGTAGCCAGACGCCAGGATAGCATTTAAGATGCTTAATAGGGACATCTTGTAATTACGGGGTAGGTATTTTATCTGTTTTACTGTTATGCCTGAGGGGCCAGGGGCCTTATTTCTCATTCGTCCAATGACTTGGGTCATTTCCTTGAGGATGATTGGCCTTGTGAGAGGGTGCTCGGGTTCAAGAGAAGATGTATCAATTGTTGGTATTGGATGGAAGTCTTATAAAGACCAATACCACTGATGACCCACAGAACTTCATGCGACATTTTCACCCAGTGTTATATAGTGTAGTGTAACCTAGTGCGGCGTACCTTACTCACATACACACTTCTGTATGTTATCTAGAGTAAACTTTTCCAGGGCAGAAAGTGGTGTCAATAATTAGTTGTTACTGAACAAGCTTTGTTCAGTAACAACTTAGATACTGTTCAACGTAATGGCTTCTTCTTAGATAATGTTTAACGTAAATTACCAATGTTGCAATATAATAATTGTAGCCTTTTCTAGTCTTGTACATTTTTTTTAAGAATCCATTGTAGGCTAGGAAGAGTAACATAAATATTTCATAGAATTTACTGTAACTGTCATATGCACTAACGTTTATTTAATTATTTCATAAAATTTAATTAAAACTTTGATTTTGAGTGTCATTTACTTTTTTGATTTACTGTTGTTTGTATTATTTCAGACCCTTACTAGATTAGATATCAAACCTTAACCATACTTAGCTATTTGTTTTTCTGAATGATTACAGAGAAAACATGCTGACGTATGCTTGCTAAATATTACAGTACATTCCTCTCAATAAATCCCCTACACCTTTGTAATCTAACTCGTGCACGGTAGTCACCCCCTACCCATCCTGTGCACGGTAGTCACCCCCTACCCATCCTGTGCACGGTAGTCACCCCCTACCCATCCTGTGCACGGTAGTCACCACCTACCCATCCTGTGCACGGTAGTCACCCCCTACCCATCCTGTGCACGGTAGTCACCCCCTACCCATCCTGTGTATAACGATGTGTTATTTGGCGTTTTGGAGGCGTGGTTGTAAATGATAAGGCTTCGGAGGCTTCTTACTTTATTTGTATAAAGGTGCGTGTAACAGGCTGCGTGTCTGTGGCCATGGCCAAGGGCCATGCCTAGCGAGAGGGAGACGAGTTAGGCCTTGTTCTCTGAGTGTTGTCTGGGCGCCAAGTGAGAGTGGGCCAGGACGGGTCTGGTAGACGTGGGTACGCCTACCAGGCTTGCCCTCTGGCGGAATACTAGGGAAACTAGCATGGCACGAAATATGAACTCAGCTGGCAGACAGCATGGCTGTCTATGCAGACAGTCAGGCTGTCTACATCGCTCGGTCACGCTACCCATGGTCGTCCCGACCATGAAAGGCATTAAAAAAACTCGGGTCTCTTTCTCGCAAGAACAGGTCACAGAACACGAAAGAAAAATACATATATACATAAACATATGGACATAGAAAAAAAAAACTTCCTCCAGAGAGGGAAGAAAAAAACGGTGTGCTTCGTGATCTAAGGCAGTGAGCGTCGATGCAGCACTGAACGCCTTCCTGCGTCTGGACACGTACTGCAACACGGGAGACACAGCTGTGACGTAACAGGGTACGGTCTCCTCTGGGAGGTGAAGCAGACATCGTAGTAGTCGCTGCAGGGTTCACTCAACCTGGGGCACAACTGCTGGTGCCCTCGAGTGAGGCGTCGTCAGTAGTCGCAACAGGACAGGACTGACAAGCGACTCAGGAGGACATTCCTCGACTGGTACTGTCGCTGGAGGTGTCGCTGCTGGCGAGTGTGGAGTGAGTCGTGACAGGGACGACTCGGCGAAACATGAATACTAGGGAAACTAGCATGGCACGAAATATGAACTCAGCTGGCAGACAGCATGGCTGTCTATGCAGACAGTCAGGCTGTCTACATGTGCACGGTAGTCACCCCCTACCCATCCTGTGCAGGGTAGTCACCCCCTACCCATCCTGTGCACGGTAGTCACCCCCTACCCATCCTGTGCAGGGTAGTCACCCCCTACCCATCCTGTGCACGGTAGTCACCCCGTACCCATCCTGTGGACGGTAGTCACCCCCTACCCATCCTGTGCAGGGTAGTCACCCCTACCCATCCTGTGCAGGTTAGTCACCCCCTACCCATCCTGTGCACGGTAGTCACCCCCTACCCATCCTGTGGACGGTAGTCACCCCCTACCCATCCTGTGCAGGGTAGTCACCCCCTACCCATCCTGTCTACGGTAGTCACCCCGTACCCATCCTGTGGACGGTAGTCACCCCGTACCCATCCTGTGGACGGTAGTCACCCCGTACCCATCCTGTGGACGGTAGTCACCCCGTACCCATCCTGTGGACGGTAGTCACCCCCTACCCATCCTGTGCACGGTAGTCACCCCGTACCATGTAGACGGTAGTCACCCCTACCCATCCTGTGCACGGTAGTCACCCCTACCCATCCTGTGGACGGTAGTTACCCCTACCCATCCTGTGCACGGTAGTCACCCCCTACCCATCCTGTGGACGGTAGTCACCCCTACCCATCCTGTGTACGGTAGTCACCCCTACCCATCCTGTGCACGGTAGTCACCCCTACCCATCCTGTGGACGGTAGTCACCCCTACCCATCCTGTGCACGGTAGTCACCCTACCCATCCTGTGGACGGTAGTCACCCCTACCCATCTTGTGCACGGTAGTCACCCCTACCCATCTTGTGCACGGTAGACACCCCTACTCATCCTGTGCACGGTAGTTACCCCTACCCATCTTGTGCACGGTAGACACCCCTACTCATGTAGACGGTAGTCACCCCTACCCATCCTGTGCACGGTAGTCACCCCTACCCATCCTGTGAACGGTAGTCACCCCTACCCATCCTGTGGACGGTAGTCACCCCTACCCATCCTTGTGCACGGTAGTCACCCCTACCCATCTTGTGCACGGTAGACACCCCTACTCATCCTGTGCACGGTAGTTACCCCTACCCATCTTGTGCACGGTAGACACCCCGTACTCATGTAGACGGTAGTCACCCCTACCCATCCTGTGCACGGTAGTCACCCCCTACCCATCCTGTGCACGGTAGTCACCCCCTACCCATCCTGTGTACGGTAGTCACCCCTACCCATCCTGTGGACGGTAGTCACCCCTACCCATCCTGTGGACGGTAGTCACCCCTACCATCCTGTGGACGGTAGTCACCCTACCCATCCTGTGGACGGTAGTCACCCCTACCCATCTTGTGCACGGTAGTCACCCCTACCCATCTTGTGCACGGTAGACACCCCTACCCATCCTGTGCACGGTAGTTACCCCTACCCATCTTGTGCACGGTAGACACCCCTACTCATCTTGTGCACGGTAGTCACCCCCTACCCATCCTGTGCACGGTAGTCACCTCCTACCCATCCTGTGCACGGTAGACACCCCCTATCCATCCTGTGGACGGTAGACACCCCCTACCCATCCTGTGCACGGTAGACACTCCCTACAAATCCTGTGTACGGTAGTCACCTCGTACCCATCCTGTGTACGGTAGTCACCTCGTACCCATCCTGTGTACAGTAGTCACCTCGTACCCATCCTGTGGACGGTAGTCACCCCTACCTATCCTGTGGACGGTAGTCACCCCCTACCCATCCTGTGGACGGTAGTCACCTCGTACCCATCCTGTGTACGGTAGTCACCTCGTACCCATCCTGTGTACGGTAGTCACCCCTACCCATCCTGATGGAAACAGATGGAGAGGCTCGACAAAATCCATATATTTGAGTATAAGTATATGGAATCAGTGTGCGTGAGTGTCGTGGAAGGCTCGTTGGAGTCCTCCTCCAAGACAACACTCAACACTGGCTAGGCAAGTTATTTCTTTTTCAAATGATACAATCTTCGTTCTTGTGATCAATCGTTTAACTTTTTTTTTTACCGAGTAATACTCGCGACAATACAACTATCTAGCTTAGAGATACCCTAAGTTAGGTTCGAAGTTTGTGTCTTGCTTGATAAACAGTACTCCAAAATATTTCAGTGACTAGTAGAATTAGGTGACACTAATTCGGTCTATACAAATAGTAGTATAGTAGTATAAGGTACATCATTACCTACAAACTGTAAAACAAATACGTGTATGCAACACTTAAGGTATGTACTAGTAGATGTTTCGCTTAATGGTGGCTGCCTCAAGCCAGTGATTGGATGGAACAAGCCTAGTGGTCGAAGCGTCGCCTAATAAATGTATTAACAGTAAAAGTAGTTAGACTGTTGGGTTTAGTCCTGACTCTTTCTCTTCTCCTTCAGTTCTTCCTCTCACCGGCTATTCTTCTTCTGTCCCCACTCTCCCCTCGCCCCTAGTGGGTCCTTACCTGAGAGTCTGAACTGAACTGAACTATTAAGTGCTGCACTCACCTCTTCATTACCCACAATAATAATGTCTCAGATGAATTCAGTGAAGCAGCTGACTTATTAACCAATAGCTGTAGCATAACTGTGCTGCTCCCAAGAAGTTTCCACTCACTCCTATATATAAAAACTATCCCAGCTTTTGAGAATCAGGTTAGGTAAGATTTGTCAGGAAACAGGACAAGAGTTTCCTGACGCGAGGCTTAGTTATATGATGACCCACAGCTGGAGCTTTTGGTCATCTGATCGAGGCCTTCAGCTGGCTTACCGGTCCACCACTTTAAAAATTATAATTATAATCATTTCAACTGAGAAGAATCAAATGTACACTACCCAAAAGCGCTTTAGAATATTTTTTAGCACATAATTTTTAAAAGCACGTAAGTAACTTTATTCAGATATACACAAATACACTTACATAGATTATCATACATATCAGTATATGTGTAGAGAACCCTCCAGGATAACCCAAAAAAGTCAGAGTGACTTAATTCCATTGGGGTCCTTTTGCAACGAAATATTGTTGGGCTTGTGAAGGCGAGACAGACTCAGACAATATCATTGATGGATAACAATACGTAGTCACAATTAAGGTGGAAGAAAAATAAGAATACAAAGAATAATTTAGTTTTATGAATTAAAGATAAATAATATTTTACAGTGAACTAAGTCGAGCACGTCAGGTCAAGCAGGGCACTGAAGAGTCAGGTCAAGTAGGGCACTGAAGAGTCAGGTCAAGCAGGGCACTGAAGAGTCAGGTCAAGTAGGGCACTGAAGAGTCAGGTCAAGCAGGGCACTGAAGAGTCAGGTCAAGCAGGGCACTGAAGAGTCAGGTCAAGCAGGGCACTGAAGAGTCAGGTCAAGCAGGGCATTGAAGAGTCAGGTCAAGCAGGGCACTGAAGAGTCAGGTCAAGCAGGGCACTGAAGAGTCAGGTCAAGCAGGGCACTGAAGAGTCAGGTCAAGCAGGGCACTGACGAGTCAGGTCAAGCAGGGCACTACTGATTATTAAGGCCAAGCAAAAACGCGGCGTTTTGACCTGATGGAGGGTTGTAGTTGTAGCCAGCTGGTGGAGGAGAACTACCTGGCGGGATGTACGTGTTTCCAGGTGGTGGTGGAGGAGGAGGAGGAGGTGGTGGTGGAGGAGGTGGTGGTGGTGGAGGAGGAGGAGGTGGTGGTGGAGGAGGAGGTGGTGGTGGAGGAGAACTACCTGGCGGGATGTACGTGTTTCCAGGTAGTTGAGGAGGAGGTGGGGGTGGAGGAGGAGGTGGTGGTGGAGGAAATGATCTACCTGGGGGGTTGTATTCATTTTCAGGTGGTGGAGGGAAAGAATTTTGTGGAGGGAAAAATGTGTTTCCAGGTGTTGGAGGAGGAGTAGGAGGAGGAGGAGGGAATGGAGTACCTGGGTTGATGTACTTGTTTCCAGGTGATGGAGGAGGAGGAGGAGGAGAAGGAGGAGGAGGAGGGAATGAAGTACCTGGGATGACTTGTTTCAGGGGGGAGAGGAGAGGAGATGAAGTCCCGGGATGCTTGTTTCCAGGTGATGGAGGAGGAGGAGGAGGAGGAGGAGGGAATGAAGTACCTGGGGGGATGTACTTGTTTCCAGGTGGTGGAAGGGGTGGGGAACAGGAGGGGGCAATGGGGGACTAACTGGAGGGTTATAATTGTAACCAGGTTGTGGTGATGGTGGAGGTACAGGATTGTTTAAGTCTTCTGGGTAGTCGTCACACTCACATTCGAAGTCTGCGTCTCCAGGAGGGACTGGAGCGACCCCTGGAGGACTGATGTTGATACCAGGTGGTGGTAGAGGGTTGAGCACGTTGGTGTGTTCATGTGGCGCAAGGGAAGCTCCGTGAGTGTGCTCACTACCACCGTCGTGAGACAGAAGGTTGGGTGCGCAAGTAACAACACTCATCAACAGTAACACCAACACTCCCTGAGGGACAAAGTAAACCATTAAACATTTTCAAGAAGAATGTTCCTAATTGCCTCAGTAATACGCAGAAACATTATATGCCTAAGCTCTAGCTGTCCTCTTTGAAGATTTGGACGTGCGCCTGGCACTCTACTTTATCTGGAGTCTACCTGGAGAGAATTCCAGGGGTCAACGCCCCCGCGGCCCGGTCTGTGACCAGACTTTATCGACATTATTATAATAATAAACTAAGCTCATAGAGCTCATGCAGTTCCTAAGGAATGAAAGGTAATCAGGTTTGATTCAAGTAAGGGGAGGGGTAGCTTAAGTTCCTTGAATGAAGGGCCAGTCCTTCATCATGTTGGCTCCAGCGTCCACTTTGAATACAGGTCAAACGTGCAAGAATGTTCACATGATTTTACCCTAAAGAATGTATCAGCTACAGTGTTGTGAGTGTTATCCTGGACTAATGGGTGAGCTTTAATCACTCTTGGCTTGGGCACTTCTCTGTAAGTGAGCTTGGTGTCACTCAACTCCATAATTGGTAATTGAGACCGTAAAGTGAAGGTGTGAACCTCGATTCAATTAGTAGTATTTCGAAATCTGCTTAATTCAATAAGGGCCAAGGTTCTATCCCAAGGCTACGTGAAATGCATGGATTTATCCTCTTACACCCAGGAGCTATGACTCGACCCCTGCAACCACAAATAGGTGAGTGAGTACCTGATGCCCCTGTTCACTTAAGAGTAAAGAGCAAGTGGACTGTTGTGGGTTACATCCTGGGAAAGATGATTGAAAGACCCCAAGAGAAATAAGTCACGGTGATTGGTTGTTTAAGTTATCCTGCGCTTATAACCCTCCAGAGTTGATCATCCCAAGAAAGTCTTTTTCCAGACACTATTTGTCGACTTCAGCCCAAAACCAGCTGACCTAACATCATAATAAAGAAACAAGTGAAAAAAATCTTCACTTACACGACAAGACACAAGGCCACATTGAACACAGGTGTAATAGTATTCTAGAAACATAGGTGTAGATTGCATAATAAATATAACTTTGCATCACATAGGGGAAAAAATATTAAATGATTCAAGTTTTAAGCCCAACCATCTTACGTGTCAAAAAAAAAAAATGTAGAAGTCTCGTATAGAATGTGTAAGCCCTGGAAGAGTGCCTTAGGTTTAATGTGGTTTTTTCCTAATCCCTCAAGAAAAGTGAAGGTAGGCCTACTTATCCACCACAAACCCACAAATTGGAAATGAAAATTTGAATACTGAGTCACGCAGGTATCCAGGTCTACTCACACGATTGCAAACAAACCACGGAACGGGTGGAGTTTGAACTCATGGCGGAAGAGTCGTAAAACTCTTGACCAGAATGTAAGCCACTGGGGCTTACGCACTGGCTTAGAGTTTAACGACTTAGTCGCCATGGGTTCACACCCCACCAGTTCCATGGTTTGGTTAATTTGAATACGTTTCGTTGCGTCGTGGCATCAGTTCACGAGTGATAATGATAGTAGACCAGGATTGGGCCCCGTGAGCTGGCTGGCGAAGCTCTCGCTTCACACGCTGAGGGTCCGAGTTCGATTCCCGGCGAGATAGAAACATTTCGACGCGTTTCCATACACCAGTTGTCCTGTTCACCTAGAAAGTAGGTACCTGGGTGTAAGTCGACTGGTGTGGGTCGCATCCTGGGGGACAAGATTGAGGACCCCAGTGTAATAAGACAAACCCTCGATGACGCACTGCCTTTCTTAGGTTATCCCGGGTGGCTAACCCTCCAGGGTTAAAAATCCGAAGAAAATCTTATGGAACGAAACAACATGCAGTTCTAATTTTCATTTTGTGGGTTCACTGTGGTGGTGTGCAGCGGCGGCGGTGTTGGTGGTGTGCAGCGGCGGTGTTGGTGGCGTGTATTAGTGAAGGTAACTACTCACTTTGCTGCAGAGACCCATGTTGTAGAGGAGTGTGACAGGTAGTGGTGATGTTGATGACCAAGATGCTGGGTTTATATACCCTGAGTCAGCTGAGGGGATACCTCAGGTGAATCCCTGACCACCTAAAAGTGAATGTAGCAGTAATGTGTAAAGGTCAATGTGAGAGTAATGTGAAGAAGGACGGTGATGGACACTAAGCTTGCTAAACACTCTCATGTCTACGTCTCTCCATCTAAATGAACGCACTTCTACCGGAACACATATATCAGTTACACAGATAGTTACTTCAGTTACACAGATAGTTACTTCAGTTACACAGATACTTACTTCAGTCACATAGATAGTTACTTCAGTTACACAGATAGTTACTTCACACAGATAGTTACTTCAGTTACACAGATAGTTACTTCAGTCACATAGATAGTTACTTTAGTTACACAGATAGTTACTTCACACAGATAGTTACTTCAGTTACACAGATAGTTACTTCAGTTACACATAGTTACTTCAGTTACACAGATAGTTACTTCAGTTACACAGATAGTTACTTCAGTCACATAGATAGTTACTTCAGTTACACATATAGTTACTTCACACAGATAGTTACTTCAGTTACACAGATAGTTACTTCAGTCACATAGATAGTTACTTCAGTTACACAGATAGTCACTTCACACAGATAGTTACTTCAGTTACACAGATAGTTACTTCACACAGATAGTTACTTCAGTTACACAGATAGTTACTTCAGTTACACAGATAGTTACTTCAGTTACACAGATAGTTATTTCAGTTACACAGATAGTTACTTCAGTTACACAGATAGTTACTTCAGTCACACAGATAGTTACTTCAGTCACACAGATGGTTACTTCAGTTGCACAGATGGTTAATTCAAGTCATTAGACACAAAGTCTGACTTTGCACACATGGGTGTACTTAGTCCCAGGTGGTAAGTACCCAATCCGTGGTACTAGGTACCTTGTCCCAGGTGGTACGTACCCAGTCCCTGGTACTAGGTACCTTGTCCCAGGTGGTGCGTGCCCAGTCCCTGGTACTAGGTACCTTGTCTCAGGTGGTATGTACCCAGTCCCTGGTACTAGGTACTTAGTCCCAGGAAGTACATACCCAGTCCCTGGTACTAGGTACCTTGTCCCAGGTGGTACGTACCCAGTCCCTGGTACTAGGTACCTTGTCTAAGGTGGTACGTACCCAGTGCGTGGTACTAAGTACCTTGTCCCAGGTAGTACGTATCCAGTCCCTGGTAGTAGGCACCTTGTCCCAGGTGGTACGTACCCAGTCCCTGGTAGTAGGCACCTTGTCCCAGGTGGTACGTACCCAGTCCCTGGTAGTAGGCACCTTGTCCCAGGTGGTACGTACCTAGTGCCTGGTACTAGGTACCTTGTCCCAGGTAGTACGTACCCAGTCCCTGGTAGTACGTACCCAGTCCCTGGTAGTACGTACCCAGTCCCTGGTAGTACGTACCCAGTCCCTGGTAGTACGTACCCAGTCCCTGGTAGTACGTACCCAGTCCCTGGTAGTACGTACCCAGTCCCTGGTAGTACGTACCCAGTCCCTGGTAGTAGGCACCTTGTCCCAGGTGATACGTAACCAGTCCCTGGTACTAGGTACCTTGTCCCAGGTGGTATGTACCCAGCCCCTGGTACTAGGTACTTAGTCCCAGGAAGTACGTACCCAGTCCCTGGTAGTAGGCACTTTGTCCCAGGTGGTACGTACCCAGTCCTTGGTAGTAGGCACCTTGTCCCAGGTAGTATGTACCCAATCCCTGGTAGTAGGCACCTTGTCCCAGGTGGTACGTACCCAGTCCCTGGTAGTAGGCACCTTGTCCCAGTTGGTTACGTATCCAATCCCTGGTACTAGGTACTTAGTCCCAGGCGGTACGTACTCAGTCCCTGGTACTAGGTACGTACTTAGTATCCTCGACCAGGACACTATCTAGGGTGGTGTGGATGATAGTCTTAAAGTCTGGTGAAACACAAGACTGATTCATTAAACAGTGCCAAGGAGAGTTTATACTAGGTCAAGTATTGTCTCCAGAACTAGTGGCAATGCTCAGACATTATTATTGTTATTATAATCATCTCCAGGGAACGCTAAACTTGAAATCAGGGAGTATAACTCCGATTCCTTGGATCAAGAGCCCATCAGTAATATCAAGGCACCCACTTGAAGGAATGAAAAAATAAAGAGAGAGAGAGAGAGAGGAAGGATATTGCTATGTATCATTGTATAGCCTAGAGAAATGCACTACAATGTATCATTGTATAGCTTAGAGAAATGCACTACAATGTATCATTGTATAGCCTAGAGAAATGCACTACAATGTATCATTATATAGCCTAGAGAAATGCACTACAATGTATCATTGTATAGCCTAGAGAAATGCACTACAATGTATCATTGTATAGCCTAGAGAAATGCACTACAATGTATCATTGTATAGCCTAGAGAAATGCACTACAATGTATCATTGTATAGCCTAGAGAAATGCACTACAATGTATCATTGTATAGCCTAGAGAAATGCACTACAATGTATCATTGTATAGCCTAGAGAAATGCACTACAATGTATCATTGTATAGCCTAGAGAAATGCACTACAATGTATCATTGTATAGCCTAGAGAAATGCACTACAATGTATCATTGTATAGCCTAGAGAAGGCCAGTATATGAGTTTTAACGTAGAGGATAACTCCTGACTCTTGACAAACACTGTGACCAGGGTAGGTATCACCCTGGGTTGTAAAATAATACACAGGGGAACAGACTTATTCCTGCTTCAGTTCTTTGCTATTACTCATTAACTTAGTTATCATCTTGTTGGGTTTTTGGGGTGTGAAGCCTATCCACTGCAGGAGAACCATTGAGACTGTATTTCGTCTGAATATTACTAATCAAGAATATTTTAATTCTAAATTAGTAAAAAAAAAAAGCGAATTGTCAGTGTATATATGCTGAAATGTACTCCTCGGTGTATATACACTGCGAGTATTTATGCATACACGTCGAGAGAAACACACCGTTGAGAATATATACAGTGCGATAGCTAGGAGACAGACAGACATGATATAAATGCGTACTGCTAGGAGACAGACATGATATAAATGCGTACTGCTAGGAGACAGACAGACATGATATAAATGCGTACTGCCAGGAGACAGACATGATATAAATGCGTACTGCCAGGAGACAGACATGATATAAATGCGTACTGCTAGGAGACAGACAGACATGATATAAATGCGTACTGCCAGGAGACAGACATGATATAAATGCGTACTGCTAGGAGACAGACAGACATGATATAAATGCGTACTGCTAGGAGACAGACAGACATGATATAAATGCTTACTGCCGGACGTATTGAACAAAAGACAGATTCAGAATAAAGATTTACAATCATACGGAGAGGAGGAGGACAGGAGGGCTAGTGGAACATGATAACAACGTAATAAATACTGAGAGGGATCGACAAAGTGAAGTGACAGAATATTTCAGAGATGGGATACAGGAACAAGGGTACACAACTAGAAGTCGAAAACTCAGATGAATTACAGGGATGTTAGGAAGTATTTCTTCAGCCTTAGAGTTGCCAGGAAGTGGAACAATCTGGGGAGTGAAATGGAAGAGGCAGAATCCATACATAGCTTAAGAAGAGGTACGACAAGGCTCGTGAAACCGGGAGAGAGTGGATCTAGTAGTGGCCAGCGAAGAGGCAGGGCTGTGAATCGATCCCTGAAACCACATATAGGTGAGTACAGGGGTACAAGGACCTTAGGGAATACTAATTCTCCTCACAGTAAATTAATATTCAGCAGAAAGTCAACTTTCAAGTAGTCATTACTCTGGTTATTCCAAGGCCGCCGGAATTCTAGTCCCCATGGCACGTCACTCCTCTCTCCTGGAGCCAGTGTGTATAAGTACCTTTGTAATTAACAATACTCGTGATATTCTGTTTTCAATATATATTATTTTTTACATTTCCAATGGTTGTTGTTGTTGTTGTTGTTGTTGTTGTGTGTGTGTGTGTGTGTGTGTGTGTGTGTGTGTGTGTGTGTGTGTGTGTGTGTGTGGAAGGACCTCGAGGTGAGCAATGCACCGAACATATCACCTGAGGCACACATCAACTAAATAACTGCTGCACCAAACGCACGTCTAGCAAACTTAAGATTACCTTTCAGGAAGCTAAGTAAGGAGTCATGCACAACACTGTATATGGCATATGTCAGGCACGTACTGGCGTATGGCATATGTCAGGCACGTACTGGCTGTATGGCATATGTCAGGACACGTACTGGTGTATGGAATGTGTCAGGCACGTACTGGTGTATGGCATGTGTCAGGCACGTACTGGTGTATGACATGTGTCAGGCACGTACTGGTGTATGACATGTGTCAGGCACGTACTGGTTTATGACATGTGTCAGGCACGTACTGGTGTATGGCATGTGTCAGGCACGTACTGGTGTATGGCATGTGTCAGGCACGTACTGGTGTATGACATGTATCAGGCACGTACTGGTGTATGGCATGTGTCAGGCACGTACTGGTGTATGGCATGTATCAGGCACGTACTGGTGTATGGCATGTATCAGGCACGTACTGGTTTATGGCATGTGTCAGGCACGTACTGGTGTATGGCATGTGTCAGGCACGTACTGGTGTATGGCATGTGTCAGGCACGTACTGGTGTATGGCATATGCCAGGCACGTACTGGTGTATGGCATGTGTCAGGCACGTACTGGTGTATGGCATGTGTCAGACACGTACTGGTGTATGGCATATGTCAGGCACGTACTGGTGTATGGCATGTGTCAGACACGTACTGGTGTATGGCATATGTCAGGCACGTACTGGTGTATGGCATGTGTCAGGCATGTACTGGTGTATGGCATGTGTCAGGCACGTACTGGTGTATGGCATGTGTCAGGCACGTACTGGTGTATGGCATGTGTCAGGCACGTACTGGTGTATGGCATGTGTCAGGCACGTACTGGTGTATGGCATGTGTCAGGCACGTACTGGTGTATGGCATGTGTCAGGCACGTACTGGTGTATGGCATGTGTCAGGCATGTACTGGTGTATGGCATGTGTCAGGCACGTACTGGTGTATGGCATGTGTCAGGCACGTACTGGTGTATGGCATGTGTCAGGCACGTACTGGTGTATGGCATGTGTCAGGCACGTACTGGTGTATGGCATGTGTCAGGCACGTACTGGTGTATGCAGCACCAATTTGGAACCCACATCTGATCAAACATATCAAGAATCTGGAAAAAACTGCAGATATTTACAAGAGTAGTCCTGGCGATAAGAGGTATGTGCTATAAGGAGAGATTAATTGAGCTAAACCTGGTGACATTAGTGGAAAGAAGACTAGGAGTTATATAACATGAAATACTGAGAGGAATGGATACGGTGGATAGGGACAAACTGTTCGAGAGGCAGGAAACAAGTACACAAGGTCAGTGCTGGAGGTTTAAAACACAGATGAGTCACAGGGATGTTATGAAGTATTTCTTCAGCCACAGAGTGGTCAGAAAATGGAACAATTAAACAGTGGAGTGGTAGAGGCAGAATCTATACATAGCTTTAAGAAGAGATATGATAGGACTTAGATCCTGAAAGTGAGTCCAGTATCGGTTGGCGAAGAGACTGGGCCTGGTGATGAGACTCGACCCGTGCAACCACATACAGGGGAATACATACATACATACATACATACGCATTTTTATATTGTACCGCATTAGATTTTATCACCGCCAGCAGTAACAGCCTGGTTGATCAGACCCTGATCCACCATGAGGCCTGGTCTCAGACCGGGCCGCGGTGGCATTGACCCCCGAAACCCTCTCCAGGTAAACACTGAACTATTCCTTTTCGTGAACCGACTGGAGGCGGCTGGGCTTATTAAATACGGGGACACCTTTCTTGCATCAAAATACGTCTAGTTATTTTAAATTCATGGGGAAGAGCTTAATGCTTAGAGGTCATACAATGTCTGGGAGAATGAGAGGCAATGAAACTCGATCTAAGGAAAGGAAGGTCAGGTCCAATTCCGTGAATCGAGAGCTCTCTACGGCGCCTAGGAGCCTCGTGTGAGGGGAGTCACCTTTGGAACAGGTTGCGCGCGCTTATACCTCCCCCTCGCTCTTACCTTACACCCACACCTTCACCACGGCTAAAACTACCACCACCATTGCTTCCTTATATCCGAATTCATGTGTGCATTAACAACTCTTTACGATTGTAACCAGATATAAACATGTGAATACTTCGTTAACGCTTTAACTTTCTTATCTATCAAAACTTTGGGGCCCAGTCCCTAGACCCATTACGTGCCTCTGTAATCTTTTAACTACCACCCACAGGATGGGTATGGAGTGCATAATAAACATATTAAACTAAACTAACATTACTTCATGTTCACAAGACCGCAAAAGTTGATTATTTTGAGCATTTATGTGAATATACGAGAGTGTCATACGGTTGGCAAAGTTGCGAACTCCGGCTTGTTGATCGACCGAGGAGACAGTGGCAGTGGTGACCAAGCAGGTGGAGGGGAGTGTTGTGCCACGTCTCACTGCCACAACCTTCTTTAACCTCTGAATACTTCACGTTTCTAAGAGCCTGGAGTTGTATTGAGGTGTACAGCACAATGGCATCAAGGTCCGGGCACGTGGTGAGGTGGCTTTCAAAGCAGATTTACAATAAATCATGGGGTTGTGCAAGCAAGGTGAGACTGTATTACACTTACTCGCACGAGCCGTTTCATCCCCTGAAGAGGGCACCTGCATGGAGGACCGCTGAGGAAGCTGTGTCTGTCATCAAGTCTGGTCAGTGCTCAACACCTCACCTACTCTCTTCATTCTAATTTACATTAAACACTAAAGTTCATCACCAGTAATATTGACCTTAATATCTACATGGATACTCTACTATAATGTACATACATGATTCCATACACATACATACACATACATACATGCATAATAAAGATGCATATAGTAATGCATACCGAGTACGTTACACGTGCAGACATAAGACATTTGTTTGTTAGTAAGTCAGGTCTTCATGGCAAGACTGAGCTTATATAACTAAGTTAGATTAGGTTAGGCTACACTAAAGTTAGTTTCAGTAAATCAAGGGTAGACGTATACATGTCAGTTTTTGTTTTTGTTTAGAATAAGCTTGAGTAGGTTGCAATAGCTTCAAGATTCTTGCAGTGTAGTATTTATAGTCTTACAGAAGTTATAGCATTTGACTCACACATCACTAGTGAAGAACACTCCTCAATATACAGATTAAAGTAAACTCGTTTTTATATAAGCTGAGAGATATACCTTTTAGTTTAAATAACCTGTGTTATACCAGTTGATACTTCACCTTTATAATGTGAGATTGTGAAGGTTAGAAGCTAGCAAACTGAAAACAATTGTACTAGTCATAACTTCAGACCGCAGCTGAGGCAGCTGTGGTCTGACAATGCTTATGCAATAAAGCTTAACCAACATAAACTGATAGACCGGGACACCTTTCAACCGGCGAAGCCAGAATTTCTGCACCGGTTGAGGGGATTGGGACGAGACTTGCTGAAACAGCGTTATTATTATTCTTATTTTTGTTGAGGGCCCTGGACATTTTGGGCGGTTTCGCATTATTGTCCTCAAACTACTAATGGACAACCCAGGGTTGTAATCAGTTCCCTCCTTGAAGGCACAACTTTGCCAATTCATCAATTCTATCATGCTTTAAATACCTGTGTGCAACGGAATCCACAGGTGTAATCATGTAATGTAATTGACTCCACTGCGTATAACTTACCGTACTGTGTTTGCTGACTGCTGACAAGAGCAATTTACACGTGCATTTAAGACCATGTATGGAAAATAGAGATAGTAGGTACATGGACACATTTGAGAACAAGAACTACAGAAACCAGTTCAGTTTGGAGGGTGGAAGCTCAATTGTTCATGTATACCTGGAGAAGGTTTCGAGGGTCAACGCCCCCGCGGCTCGATCTGAGATCAGGACTCGTGGTGGATCAGGGTCTGGTCAACCAGGCTGTTACTGCTGCTGCAAGTTTGGTACTAACCCCTCTAGAATTTTCCAAGTGTATATTATCATGTATCTCTCTCGCCTGCGTTCCAGGGAATATAAATCAAGGGCCTTCAACCGTTCCCAGTAATTTAAGTGCCTTATCGTACCTATGTGTGCCGTGAAAGTTCTTTGTAGACTCTCCAGGGGCAGTTAGTGTACAGCAGTATTCTCCAGTGTGCTCCAGTTTCTATAAGGTTTTATCACTGACCACAATGACACTACCAGCTGCACGAGTCGCATCGTCCTTAGCTAATTGTAATTTACAATTCTTTGTGGGAAAGTGAGGGATTAGGATTTGGAAAGAGGTAATATCCCATGGTCCAAGGAAGTGTCATTGTTGTTACGTGATATAGATAGTGTATATGATTAATTTGGTGGTAAGTTTCGGTTTTATAATCCATTTGAAAGAGTGCCTACCTGTGTTTTTAATATAGAGAATACAAGGGTCAGTAGATTTCAGGTTTTATGCAGCAAATGAAGGTAATTTAGAGGTGGGAATCTCAGGCACTCGGCACTCTTGGTTACTTCATGGTGAAGGTCAGAAGTCTTTTTCTAAGTGATGCAATATTACAACCAAGGATGTAAAGTCTTCTGAGTTTTGTTCTGTTAAGCAATGCAAGTAATAGTTTGAAGTGTAACATGTCACAACTCAATGTGATACAGTCTAGTAACACTAAAACAATAATAATATTTCAAGTAAATTAACTACCAATATTATACATAAAAATTAAAGTGCATCCAAAAGAACATACTCATATGTAAGTTGCACAGTTGGTGTATTATAAGCTTATTATAAGTTGATCGATAATTGGTGCACATGTCATGAATCAAATTTGAGCAATGTTAGACATTATCATCAGGTTGACGATAGTGTGCTCATACATTGACAACAATATACGGTATAATACAAGTTTGAATAACGTTTTCAGTGATATTCTGTATATTTCTTAAGCAAAGCGTTTATTCTGTATGACCCATACGGCCTTAGCGTTTGTTTTAAATGGAATAATAGTACATTCATAATTTTGATACGACTGATCATTGCAAAACCACAGTTGCATACAGCAAGATCCAGTTTAAACTTGGTCTTACGGAGGAGGGAGGGATGGAGACAGTGGAAGATTGAGGATGTATTTCAGAGCAGAAGCCATTGCAGATTTATAGGGTAAAATAGACACTGCTCTAAAAGTCAGAAGGACATGGGCTAGTATTTTAATATTCATGGGACACACTATTAGGTTTTGATACTCCTGAAATATGTTTGTCCTCGGACCGTCTATAGGAGTGTAGAGTACTAACCTCATTAACATGATAAGTTCAGTACAGGAATAATATACCTTCACCTGGTAAGGGAGGGAAATCATACAACACCCACACTTTTGGTAACCTCTGTAGATGCAAGTGGCAACACCCATACTTGTATTTTTAGCTCATACCTGCAGGCAGCTAGGATAGCTGGCTAAGTCTTATCACTGCTTCATGTTTCCTCTTTCAGAGCACAGATTGACAAGGAGCGTTCACTTGTAGAAGATGGACATTGTAAGGCTTATCTTGTCACACTAGCGTTGTATGAACCATACGGGTTTAGCAATTTTTTTTAATATAAAAATAATAACTGTTCCATAGCAGCAGTATTGCATTTTAACTTTTTAATGTTAATAGTGCTGTATTACATTAGCAAAAACCGTTATTACCTGACCTACCTGGAGTCTACCTGGAGAGAATTCCAGGGGTCAACGCCCCCGCGGCCCGGTCTGTGACCAGGCCTACTGTTGGACCAGAGCCTGATCAACCAGGCTGTTACTGCTGGCCGCACGCAGTCCAACGTACGAACCACAGCCCGGCTGATCAGGTACCGACTTGAGGTGCCTGTCCAGTGCCTGTTTGAAGACAGCCAGGGGTTTGTTGGTAATCCCCCTGATGTATGCTGGGAGGCAGTTGAACAATCTTGGGCCCCTCACACTTATTGTGTTGTCCCTCAACGTGCTAGTGGCACCCCTGCTCTTCATTGGGGGGATGTTACATCGCCTGCCGAGTCTTTTGCTTTCATAGGGAGTGATTTTTGTGTGCAAGTTTGGTACTAAGCCCTCGAGAATTTTCCATGTGTATATAATAATGTATCTCTCCCGCCTGCGTTCTAGAGAGTACAGGTTTAGGAACTTCAAGCGTTCCCAGTAGTTGAGGTGGTTTATCGCACTTATGCGGGCGGTGAAGGTTCTCTGCACATTTTCAAGGTCAGCAATTTCACCCGCCTTGAAAGGTGCAGTTAGTGTGCAGCAATATTCCAGCCTAGATAGAACAAGCGATCTGTAAAGTGTCAACATGGGCTTGGCATCCCTGGTTTTGAAGGTTCTCATTATCCATCCTGTCATTTTTCGAGCAGATGCAATTGCTACATTGTTATGGTCCTTGAAGGTGAGATCCTCTGACATGATCACTCCCAGGTCTTTGACATTAGTTTTTCGCTCTATTGTGTGGTTGGAATTAGTTTTGTACTCCGATGAGATTTTAATTTCTTCACGTTTTCCGTATCTGAGTAATTGAAATTTCTCATCATTGAACTTCATATTGTTTTCTGCAGCCCATTTAAAGATTTGGTTTATGTCTGCTTGGAGTCTTGCAGTGTCTTCAACGGTGGACACTGTCAACTGAACCTCTCCTCTTTCTCCAGAATGTCTCCATCCACATTTGTGTGTATTATATTGGTAGAGAAAGCTGCGCAGACAAAACGTCTTACTGCTAAAGATACATGTCTTATTCATGAACTTGTCGGTAGTGAATACCTTGGATGCAACAATACAGCGTGAGTTGACAGATACACCTGCCAACTCCAATCCCTCCTCTCCTGAGTGTATTTTAGTTTAATTAAAGATCAACTATGGTAGCCTTAGCTTTGATGACCTATGAATTCTCATTTTTACTTAATAATGGGCGTTTATGCTATCAGTACATTGGTAGTGAGTAGGAAGAATGATGCTAGTAGATATAGTACATTTGATAGGGATTTTCAGTTGATTTGGCTTTTGCCTTTACTTAATTGTCAGACCTGGTCTAGGACCGGGCCGCGGGGGAGGAGGGGGGGTATTGATCACTCCAAAACCATGTCTAGGTAGTGTATAGGTGGTCGGTAAGGTGAAAGGGGTTGATGGAAGGATAGAGAAGGAAACAATCACTGACAGTAAACATTTAATTATAATTACTAAATGATGGGAATATTATGTGTGGACTGATGGAGGAAGGGGGGTTAGGGAAGGAGAGGGGTGATGACAAAAGACAAAAATAATTAATAATAACGACTAGACTAGACAGAGAAAACTAAGCACAGAGTAACGATAAAGATGTGCAGGTACAAGAGGTTGAGTTGGAAGAAATGAGTGAGAGACGGAGACAAGCGCCTCAGGGGAATGTTATAATGGAAGGCTGCGTGGACAGCACGCAAGTGGGGAATGTTCAGGGGCCTGTAGTATTAGCCTCAAGACACAACTTATGAGTCTTTCCTTGCCAGTTGCTCGGCTTTGTTTAATTGTCATTAAATTAGCCCTGGCAACGATTAAAAAATGCTGGAAGTGTATCTGATAGCCCTTGTGGTTGTTTATTTCTTTTCTACATTGTGGGCGAAACAAATTATGAAAATGCTCATTTAGTGGTTGCAAGAAGCCCCCAAAATCATTGCAATTTTTACTTTTCATAGCTATTTGTCGAGATTTCTGGAACACTCAGTATTAATACAGGTAGGCATATATATATAGATTGTATATATGTTAGTTCCATTGTAGTGAGGAAGTAAGACTCAAATTTATGTTTGGGTACAGGAGATGTTGTGTTCGTGCATGGAGCAGCTGCCACTCCCATCAAACTGGTGGAAGCAATGACACGACATGGCAAAGCAAACCAGCTAAAAGATGTGACTGTCTGTCATATTCACACCGAGGGCCCAGCGCTGTACACTCAGCCAGACTGCGAAGGTTAGTTCACCGCCATTCTTGTCTTATGTCTCATGTGAAGGTTTTTATAATAATTGCTATTGTTAGTTGGTGTAATTAAGTATATTCTAGATAACAATTTTCTTATTGGAAGTATATCCTGAAATTTTGATTGGATTATTATTATTATTAAAACTAGCTCTAAACCCATTTGTGTTATGCAGCAGTAAGATGGACAGTTACTGAATGCTTATGTATCAATCTCAGTTTTTGTGTTTAGTATTTATAAAGTGCTGGGTAGCAGCATTTTATAAATAGTATGTGTTGTGTATTTACAATACATAATTCTTTCTACAGGCATCTTCAGGAGCAACTCCTTTTTCATAGGCTCTAATTGCCGCCAGGCTGTGAATGATGGTCGAGGGGACTTCGTGCCCATATTCCTCTCGGAGATTCCACTGTTGTTCCATCGAAAAATAATTTCTATTGATGTTGCGCTCGTACAGGTAAATGTGGCCACCGACATACATCCTTCGTGGTAAATATTCATGGTGATGGTAAGAAGTGGAATACTCAGTCAAGATCTGGTGCAGTTTCTTAGGGGCACTGAGTGTGACCTACCAACTCCTGACCCTACTGCACATCTACCAAGCTGTGCTACAGGAGGTTCAAATCATGTTCTGCCTGCTACTGATCTCTTTTGTGTGACATATAACACTCTTCTATGGGTGTGAAGCATGGGTTGTAAATGTGAGAAGGAGGCTGGAAACAGTGGAGATGTGTTTAAGGGCAATGTGACGTAAATATTATGCAGAGAATTCGTAGTGTGTGGGAAATTAGGAGATGTGGAGTTACTAAAAGTATTATTGAGAGGGGTGAGGAGGGGTTGTTGAGGTGGTTTGGTCATTTAGAGAGGATGACTTGGAGGGAAGGATGGTTAAGGGTTGTCCTATAATAGGAGGGAGGGAGGGGGTAAAGGAAGCTTTGTGTGCAGGGGCTTGGACATACAGCAGGCATGTGTGAGCGTGTTATGAGTGAGTGGAGATGATTTTTTTTTTTGGAGGGGGGGACTTTAACTGTTAGAGTGTGAACAGGGTAATATTTTGTGAAGGGATTCAGGGAAATCAGTTAGCTGGACTTGAGTCCTGGAGGTGGGAAGTACAATCCCTGCACTTAAAGGAGGGGTTTGGGATATTTGCTGTTTGGAGTGACATCTGAACTGTCTTATCTGTGCACCTCTGCTAAGACAGTGATTATGTGTGAATGATGGTGTTTCTTTTTTGGATCACCCTGCCTTTGTGGGAGACGGCTGACATGTTGAATATATATATATATATATATATATATATATATATATATATATATATATATATATATATATATATATAAAATATATATATATATATATATATATATTATTGCAATATCAACCTGTCGTCAGATATTCATAAACGTTGTTTTTTGCTTGCTCGTTTTAATTAGCAATTTCTATGTATGGGAGTTAGTAAGCATAAAAAAATACGGTCCTTGCCACCAGGCCACAGTGGCCGGTGGCCTGGTAGCAAGAGCTTTGTCGTGTGGCGAGAGTTTTTGCCATCAGCTTCACACGCTGAGGGTCCGGGTTCAATTCCCGGCAAGGGTGAAAACATTGGGCGTGTTTCCTTACACCGGTTGTCTATATTCACCCATCAGTAAAATGGCTACCTGAGTGTTAGTCGAGTGGCGTTGGTCGCATCCTGGGACAAAACTGACGTAATTTGCGGGAAATGCTCTGCATAACAAGCGGCTTTCTATATACCTTGTACTTGTAGAAATATATATTATTATTATTATATTATAAATAATACATTATTTACTTATGGAATAATTTTTCAACATTTTCTACTGTTCCATTGACCATATTTACTCCCTAAAATGCCTATCAGCAATTAATGATAATCTAACCAGAGGGGACCTAACATTAATAATTATTTTGCAGAAATCATAAGAAAATTTATGCAAGAAACAAAAAAAATATATAATTACAACTTATTGTATGTTCTTAGGGACACCCCCTTGTAATGCAAAACTTACTGGGCAGACTAAAACTGGTATTTACGAACTACTTAATATATGTACAGGTATTTAGGTAAGGATTATAACATGATTATTTTATTCACATAAAGTGGATTAGGTTATAATTGTTGGTTTAGATTACACTTTTTCCATTCTTCCATTCCATTAGCCATTTTTTATTACCTAGACTTATTGTTCTTCTTATCACTTGCTGTTTTTCTTTACTTTTAATTTCCGTCTTTTACATATCCTCCCAAAGTCATTCACCAACCTTCTCTTTAGTCTCCAAAAAAGAGAAACTGAAAATTCTCACTTTGAATCAGATTCATCATTTTTAAATCCATCACCTCTCATTACCCAGCATTCACTTTTATAACCCCGTCTATAAATATGTTAAACAACCAGGGTGAGATCATATATTCCTATCCAATGCATAGTTTTACTGGAAAGTAGTCCCCTTCTGAGCTTCGCTTTCCACAAAATTCTTGGCTGCCTATTCCATGCATTCGCAACATCTGTTATATTGCTCCCCTATCCACCCTGTCATATGCCTATTCTAAATCCATAAATGCGACGCCCAGTTCTTTACCTTCATCTAGATATTGTGCACTTCTATGCTTCAGTGTGAATACTAGGGCTATAAGATAAGATAAGATAAGATTTCTTCGGGTTTTTAACCCTGGAGGGTTAGCCACCCAGGATAACCCAAGAAAGTCAGTGCGTCATCGAGGACTGTCTGTCTTATTTCCATTGGGGTCCTTAATCTTGTCCCCCAGGATGCGACCCACACTAATCGACTAACAACCCAGGTACCTATTTGCTGCTAGGTGAACATGACAACAGGTGTAAGGAAACACGTCGAAATGTTTCCACCCGCCAGGAATCGAACCCGGGCCCTCCGTGTGTGAAGCGAGGTTTCTAGCCACCAGACCACCAGGCCACCTTACCCTTCCTAAATCCTCCTTGTTCCTCTGCAATCCTAACTCTTTAAATAATAATTCTACCATACACTTTATCCGACATACACAACAGGCTTATTCTCCATTAATTTTTAAACTCTTTTGTCCCTCTTTCCCATATAGAAAGGAAGTATGCATGCTTTCTGTCATGTATGTAGGTTATTTATTTTACGCTCATATTTTGCAGGTGTCACCCCCAGATAAACATGGCTTTTGTTCTCTGGGTACAAGTGTGGACTGTGCACGAGCTGCTGTACAACATGCTAAACACATCATTGGACAGGTAATTATTATTAGTAGTAGTATTATTATCATCATCATCATTATTACACAAAAAATCTAAACTTCTGTGGTATATTGATCAGGCAACACTAGGCTTTTGTTTTTTAAACCTATTTTTTTCCCATTTAATTAAATTCAGTTTATGCAAATAAACTACATAAGTATCCAAACCAGCATGTACATCACTCATGAGCCCAGTCTATTCAGGATGATCATGGTAAAGCGCATCCTCCTACACACAAACATTTTTTCAAGTTGATTACCCAAGCATAACATTGTCATTTATAAATTTGCGGTATTCACGTAAAATTCCAGTTAATTCCTACACCTGAACTTTTTATTATATAGATTTCTTCTAAACATTTTTTGTGGTAATAATCTCATTCTGTTATGTAATGAGGCCTGGTCACAGACCGGGCCGCGGGGGCGTTGACCCCTGGAATTCTCTCCAGGTAAACTCCAGGTAATGTAACATACTTAAATATGACTAAATTTGGCAAATAAAGAAAGGATCAGACTGTAGTGAGTAAAATCTCGATTTTACAGTACGTATTGAACATTTCTGGATAATGAAGTCTTTCACTATTTCCTGTTAATAAATGGTGTTTGGTGTACTTCAGGTGAATCCTTGTATGCCTCGCACGTTTGGTGATGGTGTGATCCACAAGAGTCACTTCGATGCCATGGTGGACGGTATAGAAAACTTGCCAGAACATGAACCCAAAGAAAGATCAGATGTCGAGAATGAGATAGGACGACTCATAGCAGAGGAACTGGTGGAGAATGGTGCCACTTTGCAAATGGGTATTTGCTAAGATTTTTAAATTCATGCTATATAAATATGCTGTACAGTATATCATATATTTTGCATAAACGAAAGAATGGGTGAGTCTTTATAAGCAAAATTTGCTGGGATTATGAAACAGTTTCAGAGAGAGTAATGTTACGAAGTTAAGAAAGCCTGGGAGGTAATTAGACTAGGCAGTTAAAAACGAAAGAGGAGACATATTAAATGAGAAGATTGAGAGAACATGTTGATGAGCTGTTAAATGTTGATAAAGAAAGGGAGGAAGTGATTCCATACATTGGACAGGGAGGAATAACATAGGGGTAAGGAAGAGCCAGAGGTGAATTTAGAAGTGCTTGAGGCCGTGGGAAGGATGAAAGTGGGTAAAGTAGCAGGGACAGATGGGATTCAGACACATCTTCAGAAGTGGGGATGTAGTTTTGTAGTGGGTGTATTTATTCAATGCATGCATGAAAAAATGGAAGGCACCTAAGGATTGGCAGAGAGAATGCATAGTTTCTTTGTATAAGAGGACAATGGGATAAAAAAAAAACATGGGAATTATAGAGGAATAAGCCTGTTGAATGTATTGGGTATAGAGTTAGGCTTTCTGTATTGTTTCCAAATTTTGTCATTTTTGTGCATGGGTTTTCAGAACCTATTGTTCAACCATGCCTGTTGTGAGAAAGACAGTAAATATGCAGTGAAACCTTTACTACAAAATTTTCATTCGGGACTGGACTTGATCAATTATACTTTGTAAAGTCCGGTACTGGAGGAAACGTCGTAATATAGATTTCTCAGCACATAGTGTATCTTTCAAAGTACCTGTTAACTTACACCATCGTTTAACCATTCTTATTGTTTCATGCTTTTCATTTGTTGAGGTATTTTTCTTGTTCATGAATGCTGAAGAGCTCCTCCTATACTGTAATTTGTTTACATGTGTCTTGCAGTATTTTGTTCCATTTAGGTTATTTAAAGCATCGCCTGATCAATATACCTTCCTCCATTGTAGTCTGGTCAGTCTTGTTTTTTATTTGTTTCTCCTGCAGGCCATACTTTGCAACATACTTTATCTCCACTTGACAGTGATCACGTTTTTAAAATATTATAATCACAAAAAAGCGCTAGAACCACACAGTAGATATTCAGCGGGTTTTCAACTAGATTCTAACAAAAAGGAATTTCCCCTCTTTCGTAGTAAATACAATAGATCTAGTATTTATTTTTCTCATTTGTTCTTCTTTGATATTAAGATACATTATTTAGTATTATCTCATATTTTATTTACTTTCAGTGTATTTATTTACTGGGATTCTAATTTAGATATTGTATGTATGTTTTTAATACACTGAATTTGTTTAATGTTTATTTGTTTTATTTTGAATGGTGTTATGTGTTGCAGGTATAGGCAATATTTTGAATGGTGTTATGTGTTGCAGGTATAGGCAATATTTTGAATGGTGTTATGTGTTGCAGGTATAGGCAATATTTTGAATGGTGTTATGTGTTGCAGGTATAGGCAATATTTTGAATGGTGTTATGTGTTGCAGGTATAGGCAATATTTTGAATGGTGTTATGTGTTGCAGGTATAGGCAATATTTTGAATGGTGTTATGTGTTGCAGGTATAGGCAATATTTTGAATGGTGTTATGTGTTGCAGGTATAGGCAATATTTTGAATGGTGTTATGTGTTGCAGGTATAGGCAATATTTTGAATGGTGTTATGTGTTGCAGGTATAGGCAATATTTTGAATGGTGTTATGTGTTGCAGGTATAGGCAATATTTTGAATGGTGTTATGTGTTGCAGGTATAGGCAATATTTTGAATGGTGTTATGTGTTGCAGGTATAGGCAATATTTTGAATGGTGTTGTGTTGCAGGTATAGGCAATATTTTGAATGGTGTTATGTGTTCAGGTATAGGCAATATTTTGAATGGTGTTATGTGTTGCAGGTATAGGCAATATTTTGAATGGTGTTATGTGTTGCAGGTATAGGCAATATTTTGAATGGTGTTATGTGTTGCAGGTATAGGCAACATTCCTGATGCAGTTTTGTCTTCACTTAAGGGTCACACAGACCTTGGTATACACTCTGAGATGTTCAGTGATGGCGTGGTTGATCTTGTCGAGGATGGCTGCATCACCAACACACACAAGATGTATCATCCAGGAAAAATTGTTGGTAGTTTCATAGTGGGAACACGTAGAGTGTTTGATTTTGTTGACAACAATCCATTTGTGGGTAAGTTGGTGTGTCGTTAAGCTTACCATTTTTTGTGAATATTGTTCATGGTGCTGTTATTGGTTACATTGTTTGTTATTTTATAAATTGCTATTCTCAACAAATATGAATGAATAAAACTGATATCCCATACTATACTGAAATACAGTGAGAAATAAAAAAGGCATTTCGTATTGTACTGTCATGGAATTTAGTGTATGTTTTAGGCATACTAATTTCTATTTTTGATCCTCTCCAGTAATGTGTGATGTGTCATTTGTTAACAATATTCCAATCATTGCCCAAAACCCAAAAGTGACAGCAATTAACTCGTGCATTGAAGTGGACCTGACTGGGCAGGTTGTGTCAGATTCCATTGGCACAATGATGTATTCCGGTAAGAGCGAGAATTTGCTGTGAATACTAAACTTCTATTACATATTGCACTTTTAGTTAAATGTATGCTAATTTGTTTTTGTAGCATTTTACCATCCCATATCTAATTGATATTTTGAAGTCTGCCAAGGAATCATATGAGTACTTTTATGAGCTTCAAGTGACAATATTTTATCTATTATCCAAAAGTCTTTTTTTCTGTCAAGTGCTTCAAATATTTAATCATGTCTATTCATAAAGCTTGTTTACGCTTTTTACCTTCTTAATTAACTGGTACTTATCTGTGTTAAATTCTATTATCTGGTCAGGTGATTTGCTCATCATAGCCAAAGGTTCTTCTACAAATTATTAATTTTTATTTTATATATTGTATATGATATTTGCATCATCTTCAAATGTATTCATATAGTTTTTATTCACTAGCAAATTGTTTATATAAATTTGAAACTATCAGGGCAAGCACTGGTCTTCATTAGAGCCTCCTAATGACATTATCCCATGGTGAAACATTTTCTCTTATCTCTTCATATTTTTGTTTTAATCAGAATCTCAACCACTGTACGACTTTAACCTCATAATATAATCTCTTTTCACTTTTATTCCTTTTTATTTCTCTTTTTAATTGAACATGTTGATTTCTTAACTGCCCTTCTCCCCTTTTGATTTGCCTGTAATAGACTTTTTTTAGTCAGTTTCTCCTATTTGATAGAGTTCATGCAGAACTCTATCAAAAGCTTTTATGAATTTAGATAAATGCAATCTATCCATTGATTTCTTATTTAATTTCTGTGACCATTGAAGTAGTTTACTGATAGTGTGCCTAGTTTTCATTTTGAGATTACATGTGTCGAATTATATTCATTACATTATTACGGAAGTATTATGTAATATTTATTGATTTTAATTGGGAAAAAACACATAATTTGTAAAAAGGCACTGAAAACTTGATGAATGAGGAAGTATAACAAACAAATTGTATTTCTTTGTGCAGTATAAAAATGTAGTTTACATGTAATAGATTTTATCCTGGAGGTGATATATAAATTTCAGAAAAGGGAAGTAGTATATACATGAATGCTTGCAACCTTCTAAGACAGCCTAGTCTATGTACATATTTGTTGTTATACATGCACATATCGTAGTGTCATATAACTTATATTTTTCACTTCTGTAGGTGTTGGTGGACAGGTGGATTTCATTAGAGGCGCAGCCGTGAGCAGAGATGGACTGGGAAAACCCATCCTGGCTATGCCTTCTGTCACCTCAAGGGGCGAGTCCAAGATTGTACCATTCCTCAGGCAAGGTGTGTTCCATAGATGATTCCTAAATATTCTTGTATATTTTTATTATCCATAAGACATGATTTCCTAAGTCTCTGTAAATAATATTTGTTCATCCAATGATAAAATTATTTTTAAATCATGGAAGTTTCTACTAGACAAACTTCAGTACATGCTTTGATTTTGTGTTTAATTTTAATTTAATTTAATGGAAAAGTGCCTGATGCAGGTGCCTGCCTTATATAATAATATGAAAAATGGCTTATTTTTTCAGTATGATGCAGCATATAATTCACACCCACTGAGTAAGGTTTGAGGTTGATCAATAGAAACTATCACAAATTTTCAAGACAGTCCACTGTATGTATTTTCAACCTATATGTAGACAACCATTTATTTAATCATAATTATACTTGTCGATACTATAGTGGAAAAAAAAATAAATAGGAATTCTGGTCAGGATCGATACAGCCGTATTCATTGAGAACTTGTTTATTTCGCATATTAATTGATAGTTATCTTGATATTGTTTTATTAAAACCATCATGAAGCACTTTTTTGGTTTGATTTTTCTCTACAGCATAAAACTCCAGAAATCATGCAGCCAAACTGTTTTCAGGATCAGAAATTATTTTAATATGATTTGTAGGAAGAAAAGGTGTTGGAAATGTAATGTTATGTTTTATAGAGTTTAAATTTACATTTTTACAGACTACTGTTTTTAAGTTTTTATAATATTTGCATTAATCACGTCATAATTATAGACACAGTAGTGTTAAATTTTGAAGATTTAACCTAGGATTGCTGTATAACCCTTGTGGTTTAGTGCTTCTTTTGATTATAATAATAATTAACCTAGGATTACCCAACAAAGACAGATAGTGTGATTTATTTTTACTGGTGTTCAACAGCATGTGAAAATTTTCCAATACTTTGGTTAACTGTATGTGTTGTATCATTGCAGGAGGAGGTGTGGTGACAACACGAGCTCATATACACTACTTGGTGACAGAATTTGGCATTGCTTATTTATTCGGTAAGAACTTGCGTCAGAGGGCTTATGAGCTCATCAAGATAGCTCACCCTAATCATCGAGAAGCACTGGAGAAGGCAGCGTTTGAGCGCCTTCACTGTATGCCATCTCAATAAGTATGATTAAATGGTTCCAAGTTGAAGATTGCACATGGAAATGAGAGCTGCTCATGAACTTTGTATAAGAAAATATGTCATTAGGGAGCAATGTGAGTTACTCATATGCCAAAGAATAATGATAGCAAAGCCTATATTTTTATTTTGTACAGTCGAACCTTAATTGATACGCGTTTATCATTGCAGTTTTGTCAGTACAGTTACAAAAGATACATTCATTGTGATCAAGACTGAAATGTGTTATTCTTGTGCCAATTCATTACCCCTCGCTCGATTATGGTAACTTAAGTTCTTGCAAGAATATAATTTAAAACGCGGGCTCTGTATTATCTTGAAGTGGCAGGCCTCTTATAGTCTGGCAGATATACGTATGCATAATTTCAAAAGGGTCATGCATTTTGTGATAAAAGCATGAAACTGTAAGTGTGTTTTATGGACCATTAGTTGTTTTAAGAATATTGGAACCACTCTGGTTTTCAATCTGTATGTGTGGTAACCTTTATTTTTTTTTAATATAGGCTGCATGCAACTCCAAATTGATGACACTATGCCAGTCATAATGATAATGAATAAAACAATAATAATGATGATACTAATAAGTAGTAAACAATATAATACTATAGTAACTCAAATAATTTTGAATTAACTCTCAATTGTTGACTTTTAATTCTTGTAAGCGTTAGAGATCAAATTATGTCAATACAGGCACACCTACAAGCAGGAAACTTCAGTTCCACTATTTCTTAGTATTCAAAGGCATTAATCACTATCCACAGCAAGTTCAGATTATTAGTGTCCTATGACCGTGTCCCTGGCATTTCATCTAATTTTGGTAACGAAGCAATTCAGGTTTTTAAAAACTCAGGGCAGTGTGTCCATCATCATTGAAATTGGGTGTTTTCACAATTTAACCCATGGACAGTATAGATCACAATCTTGGTTCAACAGAGTCCTAAAACATGTTTCAATAATGGCCTTCACAGCTGAATGGGTTGAAAATCAAATTGGTTTCACTTATTAAAATGATCTTATAGACTACAAAATACAGTGGTACCTCGAGTTACGATGGTCCCCAAAATCGCCCTTTTATGTAAGTTTATTTTTTTAAATGCTTTTGTAAGTATATTTTTGGGGGTGTAAAAGGACTAGTCTATTTTACATTATTCCTTATGGGGATAAATTCGTTTGGTAATGGCACTTGAACAGCATTCTCGAACGAAAAAATATCGTAACTCGAGGTACCACTGTACATCCACTCAGTTTTTTTTTTTTTTTTTTCAACAAGTCGGCCGTCTCCCACCGAGGCAGGGTGACCCAAAAAGAAAGAAAATCCCCAAAAAGAAAATACTTTCATCATCATTCAACACTTTCACCACACTCATACATAATCACTGTCTTTGCAGAGGAGCTCAGATACGACAGCTGAGAAAAGTCCCTCCCAGCTGTCACTATCTCAGACCCCTCCTTTAAAGTGCAGGCATTGTACTTCCCATTTCCAGGACTCAAGTCCAACTAAATCAATTAACTGGTTTCCCTGAATCCCTTCACAAAATGTTACCCTGCTCACACTCCAACAGATCGTCATGTCCCAAAAACCATTCGTCTCCATTCACTCCTATCTAACACGCTCACACATGCTTGCTAGAAGTCCAAGCCCCTCGCAAACAAAACCTCCTTTACCCCTTCCCTCCAACCTTTTCTAGGACGACCCCTACCCCGCCTTCCTTCCCCTACAGATTTATACGCTCTCCAAGTCATTCTACTTTGATCCATTCTCTCTAAATGACCAAACCACCTCAACAACCCCTCTTCAGCCCTCTGAATCATGCCCTCAGTATCATGCTTTTATCATAAAGTGCACGATTGTTTTGTATATCTGCTTGCATTATAATCTCTAGAGGAGATGAAATGAGTTAACGTGGGTTTCTCATTTTTCACTTCAAGGCAGGCCAGGAATAATCTTTGTAGGCCCTGGACACTAATAATTATAGGCTCCTGGCTTAGATTTGAAGGTAAATAATGTATAGGTAAACAATGTATAGGACCAAATGGCACCTATTGAAGTTTTGCAGTTACATTACTCGAGTCAGCTGATGTACATTTGTCAGCCATATTGGATGTGACTCTTCAAGCTTATATTGATAAGCTGTGAGATAAACCCATGATTTATTTTATTGCCTGGTGAACAATGTCTATCCTGACATTACAAAATGTCAGGATGCATACCAGTACTATATTTTGTTTAGGGGGTAGGTGATATGTTCACTTAACCTAAAATAGTCCTATTGAACACCGACTAATTATTTTTTCTACTTAAAAGGGGAGTGTTAATACGACATGACATCAGTAAATCCCTGGTGTTTGCCACGCTGTTTGCTCTAGCTGGCGCTCAGTTGAACTGGTGTGCCCACAAGGTACTAAGTGGTCCCAGATTTTTTTTAATACTGCACACACTGAGTGTTAAGACCCATTCTATGCTGACCAGGCATCTCAGGCCAATCATGCCAAATTTGGAGGCAGGAAAAATAAAATGTTGATCTACGTTTGGAGCGCTAGCGGTAACAACGCAGATCTACGTTTGGACAGTTAAGGGGTTAATGTCCTGGTCATAGGTTCTTGACCCAAGGAACTGGAGCTTCCCTCTCTTTCCTTGGATAAAATATGATACTTGCCATTCCCTGGGTAATGTATTACCCCAATGGCTTCAGCGCTTCCTCAAATGTAATATTATTACTATTAGTACATTATATTAAAAAAAAACATTAAACCTGTAACAGTTGTACAGCACTGTCACATTTTTAACGCCAGTTTCTCATCACGGTAGGGTAACCCAAGAAAGGAAACACATCACTGTCAGGAGAATGGTAGGTAAGATTTAAGATAAAATAAGATTGTTTGGATTTTTAACTCAGAAGATTAGCTCTCCAGGATAACCCAGTCAAGTCAGTGCGTCATTGTCATCGGGGACTTCTCATTTCCATTGGAGCCCTTTAATCTTGTCCCTCAGGATGCAATTTACAACAGTCAACTAACACCCAGGTACCTGCTTATTGCTAGGTGAATAGGGATAGCAGGTGTAAGGAAACATGGCCAATATTTCACCCGTGCCAAGGATCAAATCACGGACAACTCGGTATGGGAACTGAGTGAGCTGTCAACCGAGTCACGGTGTGATTTGATAAAAAGGTAGGCTAGCACCAAATCCTTGGCTCGAGAATTCTTCACCAGCATAAATACACCACCATCCTTGAAGGGAATATTTCTGTTGACTCCTTCTCTCTTCACCTTACGGCAGAAATTATTAATTTTTTTCCTTGCAAAATCCTGTGGGAACCTTGTTTAATATTAGATTTAACTATTATCATATTACCGATTAATGTATCCAACATCATAAGCAATAATTATCGTAGTGACTTAGAAATGTGAGAGCACTCTCACATTTATGTACTGGTTTGTTACCAGTACCCCAGGTGCTATAAGACCCCTATGTAGAGTTTATTGCTTCACTGTGAATGCAATAATTAATTCTCTTTTTTTTTTTACCTTAACATTACTATGATTATATGGTAATTCAGGAGAAGGCAAATTGTTTGATGATTCAAAGGAAACATGCTAATTAATACACTGTTAAAAAATATATCTTACATTTAACCATCTAAGAGCATAACCTATATTTTTCAGCCTTTATCAGTTCAGTCACTTTTTTTAATCTAATCACAATTTTTTTAATTCCTGCTAATACTTCCTGGAATAACTACTGTGTTAATTAAGGTTCAACTGTTTATGGAGTTGTATGATTAATGTCAATAAAAATTAACTTACGAAGGCCAAGCAAGAAGCCATAGGAATACAGTATATTTTTTTTTTTTTTTTTTTTTTTTCAACAAGTCGGCCGTCTCCCACCGAGGCAGGGTGACCCAAAAAGAAAGAAAATCCCCAAAAAGAAAAAACTTTCATCATCATTCAACACTTTCACCACACTCATACATAATCACTGTCTTTGCAGAGGAGCTCAGATACGACAGCTGAGAAAAGTCCCTCCCAGCTGTCACTATCTCAGACCCCTCCTTACAGTATATATATTATTTTATTATATTAATCATAAGTCTAAATATTTTTACAGCTCTCATTTTTAAGGCATTTTAATTGCCAGTAAATGTAGAACATATTTTTATTTTTAAAATGCTGTATATTTTTATGAATCTGCAAATTTTGAAATGAATACTGTTTTTGATGTTGATGATAAGTGCTTTTGAAATGTATTTGGTATATGAATGTTTTAATTGATATTTGAAATTTGAAGAATTACTTTTAGTAAACTTGGCTCATTTATAACTTATAAGAGCCTGTGATGATAGTATAGTTTTAGTTACAACTAAATACTACAAGGTCAAAATGGAGAGTACATGAGGCATCCTGATAATTAGCTTATCAAATTATCATACCATATTCTGTAACAAGTTAACTATTGGGTGCATTTTATAAATTACACCTAAATAAAGATACTTTCAGAATGCTAGGGTAATGAAAGATTCATATTTTTTTTTTCCCTATATTTGAGAGAAAATAATTTTTTATATGTCAGCCTACATTTCATATATACTATTGTATAAATCATATTTTCACATTATGCAATTTTTTTAATGTTTATTCAAGTCAAAAGTGTACATAAGAGGTAAATAACAACAACTTAGGAACTACAGGTAATGATAAGTTAGATACGTTATTAATTTACCTTTTGAGGAAAAGTTAAGAGAATATGAGAGGTATGGAAGGAGGCTGCAGAGTTTAGAAAACGTGATGCACAAGAAGTCTGGGACTTGAGTATATTTTAGTAATGCAGTAAAGAGTGCTAATATGATTTAAAGTTGTGAATAAGGTACGTACTATTTGGAAAATTAAATGTTTGAATTTATAATATAGTATATATATACATACATACATATATATCAATAACAACACTGCGCTAGCCAAGGATCCGAACCCATGTTGTACTGGCCCGCCATTGTGAGTTTACCCATATACTTTTGAAAGTACTAGTTCTGTTTTGAGCAAATAAGCAAAACATTAATATAATGTGATGCATCATTTATATTAAAATGCTTGCAGTCACCAGTTATACAATTAATTTTGCTGGTAAGTTTTGTTTATCTGGCTGATCTTACATTTGGTTCATTCTTCACACTTAAAGTTCTTATATGGGACTTTTTGACTTCATTATCTACCAGTAGAGTAGCAACAGAGTGAAACTGGTCTTCCAGGTGGTAGGATGTATAGAATCTTTTATCTTGGTGGGGAAGGACGTCTTAATTTCTGCTTGTTATTATTATAATCATGGGGGAGCGCTAAACCTGTAGGATTATACAGTGCATGTGGGGGGTGGAAGGTATTCAGGCTCAATTCAAGGAACTGGAGCACAAATCCAATTCTCTAGATCAAGAGCCCCTCACCAGCGTCAAGGAACCTCCTTTGAGGGGAATTTCTGCTTGTGCATTCAGTTATATTTAAGGATGCTCATATAAATGTTGCTAGTTTGTAAATTACAAAATTGGTGGTGATGGTTGTATTTTCTGTCACTGTAAATACAAAAATTTATTTTGACAATGAACTTAGCCATATAATAACCCAGTGGATATTTTGGCCACCTGATAAAATGTAAATACAGTACCACATTATGTTTCATAGGAAACATAAATGAGCAGCACAATGATTATTATTATAATCAAAAGAAGCGCTAAACCACAAGGGCTATACAGCAGCAGCACAATGCTCTCCAAGAATGCACTGAACTGGAACTTGTTTTCCTATTCTCTTATAAGAAGCTAACTTGGAAAATTTTTAGTAAAGCATAGATAATTAATTTTTTTTCTCAAAACCCCAGTTTGTTTTTAATATTATTATTGATATCATTTGGTACACGGCATTACATGAATATATTTTACTCAACATCTGAATACTTCCAGAGGTCTTCCTATTTATGGCTTTAGTGTTTTTCGTGCTTATAAATTTTAATAAAAATAATGTTAATGTTAATATATTAAAACGGTTCAATCTGAAGATTATTCATGTTTATACACAGTTAAAAAAGGTGGCTGGTGCATTGAGGTATCTGTGAAGACTAAGAACGTTATCCATGGAGGCAAAGAAGGGAATGTATGAGAGGATAGGGTACCAACACTTTTAAATGAGTGTGAAGCATGGGTTGTGAATGTTGCAGTGAGAAGGAGGCTGGAGGCAGTGGAGATATCTTGTCAATGGGCAATGCGTGGTCCAAATATTATGCAGGGAATTCGTAGTACGGAAATTAGAAGGAGGTGTGGAGTTACTAAAAGTATTTCAGAGGGCTGAGGAGGGGTTGTTGAGGTTGTTTGGTCATTTACAGAGGATTGAGCAAAATAGGATGACTTGGAGAGTGTATAAATCTAGTGGAGGGGTGGGGGCCATCCTAGAAAGGGATGGAGAGACGGGGTACAAGAGGTTTTGTGTGCAAAGGGCCTGGACATACAGCAAGCATATGCGAGTGTGTTAGATAAGAATGAATGGAGACGAATTGTTTTGAGACTTGTTGAGCTGTTGGAGTGTGAGCAGGGTAATATTTTGTGAAGGGATTCAGTGAAACCGGTTAGCCGGACTTGAGTCCTAGAGGTGGGAAGTACAATTCCTGCACTTTAAAGGACGAGTTTGCTGGCAAGGTTTGTCCCTATATTTGAGAAGCATTAAGCTTATTTACAGTATCAGTAATATGAATGGGGGTTCATTAGGTTTGGTCAGTACAATTCCTTTGGGCTTAGCAATTTTTCATGACCCTATTATTTAAGAAAGTGTTCTCCAAGTCTTTTATATTGCCCTTTATTTCTTGGAACCTTTTACCACAATGGATTTGTTTATAAGCATCGTAAATGTTAATGCATATCTCCACGAACATCAAACCAACTAAGCAATAACAACCAGAATTTAAGGTAAGGAATAGTCACATTGACTTTACATATTAGGTAATGCTAGGTTATATTATACTGTAATACGTTACTTTAATATGCCCATGACATCTGTGTGCCTTCAAGATCATTGTACAATAATTATTTTAGATGAATTACGAATTTAAAAGAAAAGTTATTTGGCTTTTTCTAGATGTCATGAAATAACCTAATTTTCCAAAAAAGTTGTTTATTCATCCCATCGCGTTTTTATGTATAGTTCAGCTGTTCTGGAATATATATATATAAGCCTCGGGAAAGGTGATGGCCTACTGTTATTATTACTGTTATTATAAAAAGAAGCGCTAAAGTGTATTTATCAAAATGGACAAGTAGACTGACAGCTTCTCTAGTTCGAGTCTTTATACTTTGCTGTGTTGTCAATATTTTATTGATGTAATAATATGACCTTGAGGGGTAACAACAAAATGTATCCACTGTATACACTGTATTAGTTAATTCTCTCGTTCTGATTGTCATAATAATAATACTTGGTCATTTCTGCACTGTAGATTAGCGTTCACGCACTGCCTTTTAAACTACGAATCGATCTACACAATATCAATATTTTGCAAGCCTAACCTTTGACATTATTTTTCCTTGTATGGGAGTAAAGAAATATATTACCGTGTGTCGATTTTATACTATATATCGACAAAAAAATGGTATAAGAATTATATTTGATTTTTTAATCGAGAATTGCTAAACCTATAATGGGCATATAGTGCATGGAGACTGATAGACATTTGGGTTTGATCCAAGGAAGGGGAGGATTCCATTTCCTTTGATCAAGAGCTCCTCACTGGCATCTTTCCTTGAGGGGTTTGGTATATAAGAAGAATGTTTAAATTATAGATATATTAAAGATTTTGTAACATTATTGTGGAGTACTGAATCAAATACTGTACTTTTATTTTTGAGCCAAGGACTGCATGTCAAATTGTGCATCAGAATTTTGAATACTGAAAGTGGTTTCATTTTAGAACTTGGTTGTGAAAGACATGACAGTTAACATACAGTAGTATGTATAATTAATTTTTTAAATAAAAAAAATATTGCATAGGGCTTATTCTTATCCTCATAGTGGAAGAGTAGTAGTTTCTTCAGGTAACAGCTGTAGAACCCAAGTTCATTCATGACTCTTGCTTTTATTCATCTAGTAAACAAGAGGTGGCTGGAGGCAGTGGAGATGTCCTGTCTAAGGCCAATGTGTGGTGTAAATATTATGCAGAGAATTCAGAGTGTGGAAATTAGGAGAAGGTGTGGAGTTACTAAAAGTATTTGTTCGAGGGCTGAAGAAGGGTTGTTGAGGTGGTTTGGTCATTTAGAGAGAATGGATCAAAGTAGAATGACTTGGAGAGCGTATAAATCTGTAGATGAAGGAAGGCGAGGTAGGGGTCGTCCTCGAAAAGGTTGGAGGGAAGGGGTAAAGGAGGTTTTGTGGGTGAGGGGGTAAAGGAGGTTTTGTGGGCGAGGGGGTAAAGGAGGTTTTGTGGGCGAGGGTGTAAAGGAGGTTTTGTGGGCGAGGGGTAAAGGAGGTTTTGTGGGCGAGGGGTAAAGGAGGTTTTGTGGGCAGGGGGTAAAGGAGGTTTTGTGGGCGGAGGAGGTTTGGCAGGTAAAGGAGGTTTTGTGGGCGAGGGGGTAAAGGAGGTTTTGTGGGCGAGGGTAAAGGAGGTTTTGTGGGCGAGGGTAAAGGAGGTTTTGTGGGCGAGGGGTAAAGGAGGTTTTGTGGGCGAGGGGGTAAAGGAGGTTTTGTGGGCGAGGGTGTAAAGGAGGTTTTGTGGGCGAGGGGGTAAAGGAGGTTTTGTGGGCGAGGGGGTAAAGGAGGTTTTGTGGGCGAGGGGTAAAGAAGGTTTTGTGGGCGAGGGGTAAAGGAGGTTTTGTGGGCGAGGGGTAAAGGAGGTTTTGTGGGCGAGGGGTAAAGGAGGTTTTGTGGGCGAGGGTGTAAAGGAGGTTTTGTGTGCGAGGGTAAAGGAGGTTTTGTGGGCGAGAGTGTAAAGGAGGTTTTGTGGGCGAGGGGTAAAGGAGGTTTTGTGGGCGTAGGGTGTAGAAGGAGGTTTTGTGGGCGAGGGGTAAAGGAGGTTTTGTGGGCGAGGGGGTAAAGGAGGTTTTGTGGGCGAGGGGGTAAAGGAGGTTTTGTGGGCGAGGGGGTAAAGGAGGTTTTGTGGGCGAGGGGGTAAAGGAGGTTTTGTGGGCGAGGGGGTAAAGGAGGTTTTGTGGGCGAGGGGGTAAAGGAGGTTTTGTGGGCGAGGGGGTAAAGGAGGTTTTGTGGGCGAGGGGGTAAAAGAGGTTTTGTGGGCGAGGGAGTAAAGGTTTTGTGGTCGAGGGGCTTGGACTTCCAGCAAGCGTGTGTGGGCGTGTTAGATAGGAGTGAATGGAAACGAATGGTTTTTGGGACCTGATGAGCTGTTGGAGTGTGAGCAGGGTAATATTTAGTTAAGGGATTCAGGGAAACCGGTTATTATAGATTTAGCCGGACTTGAGTCCTGGAAATGGGAAGTACAATGCCTGCACTTTAAAGGAGTGGTCTGGGATAGTGACAGTTTGGAGGGACTATTTTAAACTGTCGTATCTTAGCGTCTCTGCAACGACAGTGATTATGTATGAGTGAGATGAAAGTGTTGAATGATGATGAAAGTATTTTCTTTTGGGGGATTTTCTTTCTTTTTGGGTCACCCTGCCTCGGTGGGAGACGGCCGACTTGTTGAAAAAAAAAAAAAAAAGTCGAGAAAATATGGAGAACTTGCTTATCATTATATGTTTGTTCCCATAGGCTCGGAGACCCTTGGCTCATGGGGAAAGAGTGCATCTAAGTTCCTCAAGGAGCTGGGCAAAAGACTCAACAGGGTAACTAGGGATCCCAGGGCAGCTAGTTTTCTGTTCCAGCGACTCTTCAGAGGGGTAATGTATGCTGTATTTTGGGCACGCGCCCCAGCTCTGAGGAGCTGGATGAGATTTTCGCATTATAATCAGTGACAAACATGTAACAATATGTACTAGACATGTATCTCTCACACCTTATATACTGTATATGCCATCTTTATAACAATCTCTTAAATCTTTTGTACCATATTATGTAATAAAATATACCTATAGGTAAAAAAAATATATATATATATATATATATATATATATGGGAGAGAGAGAGAGAGAGATTTTGATTCAGTTACTGTTATAACTCGTAGGTGAATTAAGGGAAAGTTAAGGTGTAGGTTCTGTGCCTCTTGGAGGTTCTGGGGTACAATTAGGCATCTAGCATTAACTGTGATACAAGGAAGAGGGGCTGGGGTTACATGGCACAGGATATACTTGTCTCAGATCTTGCACTGACAAAGCTTAGTTAATGTTTACAAGGGTCATGTGCAGGTTGAGCCTTGTACTTAAAATGACCACATTAGCCCCATTTAACTTTCCATTGTTCCTGCTTGCCTGTTCACTTTTCAGTGTTTTTGCCCCATTGTTGTTTTCCCTGCATTGTTGGGATATATGATTTGAGAGTGTTTGGTAAATAGTCATACTTGCAGCTCCCGTCTGGGAGGTCATGAGGTCAATCCCCAGGTGGAGGATCAGACTTCCATTTCACAAGATTGCACAGTTGAAAACATGTATAATTTGTAAATACAGTACGTATCATTAATGATTATGATTGTGCTCTTTCCCTGTCCCTCCCACGTCCCTGTGTATTCAATAGCCTTAAAGCCCAATTATCCGAGATAGCAAGAAGACTACACAAGTGAGCCACAACATGGCTCTTGTCTACCCTCACCCTATATAAGGTCGCTGCCATCCAGAAGCACATCAGTGCTTCTTTTGTGCTGAGAGACATCACTTCCTCGCTCTTCTCTCTTTACCGACAGGTAGGTGCTCTTGACTATTATTACATTACTATTAATATGAACATGCTAAACCCATAGGGATCATACAGCATATGGGGAATGGGGTATAATAAGGTTTAATCAAAGGAATGAGTAGCCTAAATTACTTACTGTAATTGTATTTATGGAGAACCTTTAATCTGTAAGGGTTACATAATATATGCCTGAGATTTGGTATTAGGGGAGGGAGGGGGAATCAGGCTTGATCAAAGGGGAGATGGCTCTCTTTTCATGGATCAGGAACCCTTCACTGGCATCAAGGCATCCCCTTTAAGGGGGGTCATAACACACTCCATTATTAAACCTCATTCCACTGTTATACTTAACTTTCTGCCATTCTCCAGGACCTTGTCCATAATTCTCTAGGGAATCGCCTATCAATCCCCTTGACCTTACCTATCATTCCTCAGGAAATTACCTATTCTCCAGGAATTGATCTATCATCCACCAGGAAATAACCTGTTCCGGGAACTTGCCTATCCTACCCAGGAAATCACCTAACATTCCCAAGACCTTACCTATTATTTCCCAGCAACTTACCAATTATTTCCCAGGGCTTTACCAGTCATTCCTCAGGACCTTACTTATCGTTCCCCAAGAAATTACCCATCATTCCCCATGACTTATTCACCAGGAAAAACACCTATCATTACCCAGAACTTTGGATATTATTATTATCAAAACTAAGCGCTAAACCACAGGACTTGGGATATCATTCCCCATCACCCTGCCTATCATTCTCTACCTCACATCCTTACCTATTATTCATCAGGAAATTACTTATCATTTCCTCAGCGTTGCATGACCCTTATGAGTTTAGCGCTTTGATGATTATAATAACCATGGTGGAGCGCTAAACCCATATGGATTATACAGCGCTGTTGGGGTATACCTGGAGGGTATACCGAGGGTCAACTCCCCCGCGGCCCAGTCCATAACCAGGCCTCGTAGTGGAATCAGGGCCTGATCAACCAGGCTGTTACTGCTGGCCCGTGTATGAACCACAGCCCGGCTGGTCAGAACTAACTTTAGGTGCCTGTCCAGCTTCCTCTTGAAGACAGCCAAGGGTCTATTGGTAATCCCCCTTATGTATGCTGGGAGGCAGTTGAAAAGTCTTGGACCCCTGACATTTACTGTGTTGTCTCTTAGCATACTCATGGAAGACATTCAGGCTTAATTCAGTTCGGAAGTGGAGCACAGATGCAATTCCCTAGAATAGATTAAGAGCCCCTCACCAGCATCAAGGACCCTCCTTTGAGGGGCCCGAGTAAACTAATATAATTTCCAGTAAGGTAATTATCGGAATTATTCCCTATCACCTTGTTTATCATTCCACAGGACCTTGCTTCTTATTTCCTATGACCTATCCTATCATTCACCATGACCCAGCTCCCTCATAGCTAACTTTCCTTCCCTTCCGAGATAGTGACAGGATGTTCCAGAGAGGGAACACACAAACAAGGGGACACAACTGGAAGCTGAAGACTCAGATGAGTCAAAGGGATGTTAGGAAGCATTTCTTCAGCCACAGAGTAGTCAGGAAGTGGAATAGTCTAGAGAACGATATAGTGGAGGCAGGAACCATACATAGTTTTAAGACAAGGTATGATAAAGCTCATGGAGCAGGGAGAGCAGAGAGAGACCCAGTAGCGGACAGTGGAGAGGCGGGGCCAGGAGCTGAGTATCGACCCCTGCAACCACAATTAGGTGAGTACATCAGAGTAGCAGCACCTTGCTGCTGTACTCTGTTATCTTCCAAACAGGAAGGGGGTGGGTGTGGTTTGGAACAGTCGTGTGGCATTGTAACATTCACGGAGGGGATGGAATTATACGGTAGGGGTCATACAACACGGGAACAATCGTATACTTTCTCACGTTCTCTCATCACTGAGAAAAGGGTGAGAATTTCGTAATTCATGCGGGTGTGGCGCTCCACACGTACGCACGAGCACACATTTTTACTATATAGTATAAGGAAGCGCTATACATTGCTAGGGAAGGCAATCAGGTTTGATTCAAGGCTTCCTTTTGATTATAATAACTGATTCAAGGAAGACAGGTTCAATTACTTGGATCAAGAGCCCCCTCAGAAATCAAGGCACCCTCTACCCTCCCTGAGGGGGGATGGGAAGCTCAGTGTTGCCACATGCAAGTTTTTCCGGTGTTACGACCTTACATAGCAACACAAAGCCTAATTTCTCGCTTACACTTCTCTCCACACAACACACTTTCACAAATTGTGTGTTGCTGGTCCTGATTACCAGGGCACTGATGCAGGTGGCAGTGCTGCTGCTGTCATGCTAAACACTGGATCTCAAAAATAAATTAGAGCAAACATCAACAACTGGGCCTCTACCCTTCATTATTATTATGGTCAACACTAAGCGCTAAACCACCAGGATCATACCGCGCTGCCTCTACCCCTTCAAACTGAATTATTTGCCATAATCCTGGCACTCAAATGCGTCCATCTATCTATGGGAGGTTAATTACCACCACCAGATGATGTAGATCAAACTAATGAAGGATGATTGTCAGACCTTCCATCATTATATGCTGGAGCGTGATAAAATTAATGAAATCAGAGACAACTCACTCAAAAATGTTAAAAAAAATGTCAAAGTATTTTATCCAATGGTATATAATCATTCAGGAAAAATACCCTGACTTTACCCACTGTAAATAACGCAAACCACTAAAACTATTGTATTTCAAGCATACCTTGCTAAAATACAATGTTTTTTGTAATTTTTTGTGTGACCTAATTAATGCATAAATAACTGCTTATTATTAAAAAGAAGCGGTAAGCCAACAAGGGTCTGTAAATAACTAATTATGATTGTAACTAGATATAAACATGTAAATAGTTCGTTACCATTGTAACTTGTTCAACTATCACTACTTTGCAGCCCAGTCCATGGACACTATGTACCGTTGTAATCTTAACTACCGATCACAGGATGGGTATGAGGTACATAATAAAGATATTAAATTAACTCTCTCTCCTTCTACCGCTCTCTCTCGTGTAAATATTATTGTTCATGAAGAAGCTCTAAACCAGAAGGGTATTCAGCACCTGGGAAATAGGACACAATCGGGTTTGATTCAGTAAAGGGAAGGGTACTGTAATTCCTTGATTCATGAGCCTCATCATATCAAGGAGAGGACAGCTAGATTTCATTGGATGAAGCACTTTCTATACTGCCACCATGTGTGCAAGTAACAGTATATATTAACTGTGTGGTTGAATGATCGAGTCTAGCTCCTGACCACCTTGTGCACCTGGGCACTCCAGCTGTGGGAGCAACACATTGTGTAGTTGGACTTGATCTTCCAGACTCGGGCAATGCTCCTGTAGGTGTAGTCCAAACACTGAGTGTTGCATCTCATTGCAGGATGTGGGCTGTGCTAGTGCCAACGCTGGTGGTGGTGTGCCTGGCTCCTGCAGCTACAAGGTTCCAGTTCTTCAGTAACTGGGTCAGGAGCTACCAACCAATCAGCGACAACTCCCATGCCGGGTCTAATTGCCAGAATGCTGTCCAGACCACCACTATCTACAATGTTCAGACAAAGGAGGTTGTGCAACCAGTGACAGTACAACGTGGCCCAACCTTTGTAGCACGAGCATTAGTGACGCAGGTAGTGGCAGTCACCACCACTATGGTGCAGACCGAGACACGCCAGGTGCAGATCCCCATCACCCACACATATGAACACACCAATGAAGTTGTCCAGACTAGCATTATTGAAGAAGTAGTCCAGCTAGACCCTGTAGTTGAGCAAGTGACACACACCACAGTGGTCACTACCACTCACCTTATCGAAGTAGTCAACACCAGCTACAACAAAGTGATGCAGCCCATCAGAGTTTATACAACACTGGTGACAACTATACTTATCACTGCAACTGAGACAGACATTCAAATGGAGGTGCAGTTGGAGACCATCGTGGTCAGGGCTAAACCTTTAGTGAGCATAACCACAAACATAAGTCGTGTAGTTAGAACTGAGGTGACTCAGCAGCCCAACATGACCTCTGTGGTGGACACTGTGCTAATCCAGACTCAAGAGTTGACCAGCCTGGTGACACCCACACCAGTGGTCAATACACAGGTAGTCTCTCACACACTGACAGAGAGACTGGTGAAGCAGGTGCTAGAGACTCTGCAGGTAGTCATGCCACAGGTCAGAACCGAGGTTATCCAAGTGACTGATAGCATCATTAACTATGTAACCTCAACATTTATCATTGATGAAGTTGTTATTCAGACCATCACACAGCTGGTGGATCGTCATATAGTAGAAACTCAGCTGGTGGAAGAGGTGGTCACTTGTAAACAAGTTGTTGAGAAAGTGGAGCAGCGTCTAGTGACGACCACAACCTATGACCAGGTGACAGACTACCAGACAATGACTAGCGCAGTAGACGTGCATAAAGTGGTCAGTGCAGTGCAGGATCTGGTGCAGGTCACCACCCAGATGGTTAATATTGTTATCCAGCAGACACCCAATAAAGTAGTCACTGCTAAATGCACACAGACACATACGGATTACAACTATAGTCAGCCCACCTACCCTTTTACCTTTGAGTAGCCATAATCAAGGAATTGTTTTCTTCCCTTTTCATTATACATATTGTCTAATTTTCCTGATCACTTGTTGCTTAATGTCCAATTCGCTCTAAGTAGTCACTGGTTTGGTCAACTTACAGTGCCACTAAAGTTATTTTGCATCACTTAAGCAGTGTAGGTGCTGTTAGTCAAGCTGTGTATTATTTGTGCACGACAATTTACATAGTCAAATTTCTTTAGTGCTGACAGACCTAACATGGGTTTATTAAGTTTTTATGAATACTGTACTGAATAACTATTATTATAATCAAAACAAAGCGCTAAACCTACTGATATACTATAATATGTTTATTCTGGCTTATTCTAGACAGTTATCCTCTTTAAGGGGGGCTCCTTGACGTGGTAAAGAGGCTATCGGTCTGAGGAATTGGACCTTTTGGTCTTCTTCCTCAGACCGAACCTAATTACCCCCCAATCCCCCCTCCCTTTTCCCATCTCCCCCATCCTCCCTTTTCCCTTTCCTCCTCCTCCTCCTCATCCCTCCCTTATTTCCTTCCCAGTTTTACCCTGGGAGCTTCTCTCCTCAGGCATTCTAGTTCCTAGGTAGAGGGAAGGGTATCGTAGTCCATCCCATTCCGTTGAGGTCCTTGGCGGTGGTGTAGTTTGCCGTGGAATCTGGATCGCCTGGGGATGTCCCGATCCTCTCCGGTCACCCGGGGTGGCTTTGGGTATCTTTCGGGCGACGGGTGTATCTCTGGAGGCCACCTTTCGGATTCCGGGGTGGTGGCCGAAGGCGGTATGCTTGTGGCGGATATCCGGCCGCCTCTCTTTTGTCCGCCGAGATGGCTCGGTGGATGTGAGGTTGCTATCCCGGATTGCTGGTTTACTGGCGTGAAGGGTAGGGTATGGCACGGGTTCCATGCAGCATCTGCACTACTTGCGGTGTTGAGGTCCTCTTGGGCAGGGGGGAGGCCCCCTTTCATTCCTCCTGGGACCTATTCCTCCACTTTCCCCCCTTTTTTTATTTTTTTTTTTATTTTTTTTTTTCTTTTTTTTTCTTTTTTTTTTTAAAAAATAAAAGAAAAAAAATAATAACCATGGCTGACCCAATCCATGAACCCACTCCCCCCCGGGCCCTTTCCCCTGATACCGCCCCCAGTACTGACCCTGCCTCAACGGATGACTCTTGGACACCCTCATGCCCCTGTACCCCTTGCTGGTGCTTTCGTCACCTGCTTCAGGTACCAGGGTCCCGACTG